>JAMJFZ010002981.1:3365000-3662500 GCA_026225945.1 Cricetomys ansorgei
TAGTAGAAAATGACAGTATGGCCACATTGCCATCGGCAGGCAACCCCCCCAACCACTCGTGGGGCCCTGAGCCCCAGCTCCAGGTGGATCTAGTTCCCACCTTTGTCTTTCCCCTGCCCGGCCTGGATTTCTGCCTTGATGCCTTTCTGCTGGCTGGATTAGAACCCCCTGCCATTGAGGGGCACCCTCATGAGCAACTACGCTCTCAGGAACAGACAGCTGGCCCCACTCTCCTGTCCTCCCTCCCTGTGCATGTTCCTGTGTGCTGGTTGGCTCTGCCTCTGCCTTCTGCCATCAGCCTGCTGCTACCCATTCATCAGGGTGGTGGCCTTTCTTTGGCCTGGCCTTGGTTCTCAATATTTTGGACTTTAGCTCTTCCCACCTTTGTTCCGGGCCCTGACTTTGTGCTTGGACTACTTACCCCACAAAGTATTCTGCGAAGGAAGACAGTTACCCCCTTCCCTTGAGAAGATGTCCTCGTTCCCACGCAGGCACTGAGCACCTCGAGCAGCTCCTGTACCCATCTCAGTGGGTATGGAAATGCCACTTTACAAACACCAGTTGAGAGGCTGGATGACAAGAAGCTAAAGGGCCAGCTTCGAGATGAGAAATTCTAAGGTAGGATCTTATTGTCTCACTGCAAACAGCGGTTGACTGCTCTGGGCCTCACTTGTTGAGTGTGTAAAGTGAGACATGGAAGAATTATTGCCTTCCTCCATGAGGCTTCATGAGGATCAGCACAAAAATGGTATCAGTGCCAATATCACATGTGGTGCTGATGGCAATTTCTACAGGCTCCCATTATTGAAAGCACTGCCATTCAGTCCTTCCAAGCACCATCTTCCAGCAGCTCTGTCCCTCCTCCACGGAACCTTTGAGGTCCTCAGATGCTTTGAGCAGCTGTGTTTTCAGATCCTCCAGGGGTGTGCCCATGCTCTCTGTAGCTCATGGGAGCTTCAAAGACAAGGCAGGACGTTATCAGCCTCTGCCCCTCCCCTGCCCCTGTCCCTGCCCCTGCCCCTGCTCCCTCTCCTGCTCCTGCCCCTGCTCCTGCCCCTGCCCCTGCCCGTGGGTCTGTTTTATCTGAGGCAAGGCTGAAAAAGGCCTACTCCTGCTTTATGGGGCTCTTATTTCACTGGCACCAAACTCCCTTCCCCATGCTGGTTTGCAGCTTGAGTCAGCCACAAAGGGGCAGCTTGCAGAAAGGATCCCACCCAGTGGCTGATGGGAGACTGTGGTCCTGATGAAGGGCCTTTATCGACCTCTCTCTGCAGAAGAGGCTGCATTGCTCACAGGCCCGGGGACGGGAACCCATTCGTCTGGGGCACAGAATGCCAGGAGGCTGGGATTTCTCATCCAAAGGCGACAAGGAGTTCACATTGGGAGACATTAGTCTGATGAGTTCCCTGGAAGTGGAGGGACTGTCAGGCATTCATCACAGCCAAGGGGGAGGCAGTGTCAGGCTCTTGGACCAATCCCCCAGGGGTCCATCCTTTCTGGGAACTTCAGAACCTCTCCAAGTCTGAAGACAAGGATGAAAATCATTCTTGGAGTGGTCCAGGACCTCTGCATCATCCTTGGAAGCCTCTCTGCCAGAGTGGGAGCTCTTCATGAGAACTTGGGCAGGTGACTCAACACTCTGAGCCTCAGTTTCTCTGTCTGTAAAATGGTGCAGGAAAGAGACCTCCCTACTGGGGACTGCAAATTGAGATCCCATGCCAGCTGCTCCACTCCAGGCCTAGATACAGTAGATGCCCTATAAATGCTGGTTCCAGCTCCTGACCACTTCATTTTCCTCTACCCACCTAGCCTTCCCTAGACAGCCGAACACGGCTGTGTTTCACCTCCAGAGTGAAGCAGGCTGCCACCATGCATGCATGGTGAATGCATGCAAAGGCTAATGAGTGGATAGAAGAAATACAATGAGACAAGGTCTCTCAGGGACCGGAGTCTGACAGGTAGGTTCTGCCAGCTGACCAGAGAGCCCCACAGATTGATCCACCTGTCTGCCTCTCCAGTGCGAGGGTCACCAGCACCTATTCTGTGTCTGGCTTTTTAAAGCTGTGTTCTTGAGGTTAACCTCTTTTGCTTACAACAAACACTCTGTAGACCCAGCTGCCTCCCAGCCCAGAACACTGGCCACTTACACTTTTCTTCAGGAGAAAAAAGTAGGAGAGAGGGAGCGTGTGGTCCTTGACATACAACAAGATGTTCCCTCTCTTTTCTGGTCTCGATCCAGTCAGCATTTCCGTAGGGAAGGGCTAACAGGCACGTGCTGTAGGGGCGGCAAGGAGTATGACGTCAGATGGGGTCATCCCTCTCCTTCACCCCAAGCCCAAATCCTTTCCTTGGGTCAGCTCAGTAGGTACTGACTCTTCTTTAGCCCATCCAGGCCTCACCTCCTTCCTCTCTCCTGCACCTGCATGGTGTTCCTCTGTCCCTCCATGCCACGGTCTCTCCCGGCACAGTCCTCCTGTTTCCACACCACCCCCCATCATGCTGGCCCTTGTCTTCCACAGCGCTGGGCTGGAGCGCCTGGGCAAACAGTTTTCTCTCTTGTATCTGGGATTCTGAAGATCCAGTAGCAATCCTGTGGACCCGCCCCTTCGCTTCTGGAGCCAGCACAGAATGTTACCCAAACGGTCTGTTTGAACAGGATGGCTGTGAGGGAGAGTTCCCTAGGGTCCCCTATCTGTGTTGGGAGGATGGAGCTGCCCAGTCCTGTGAAGATCATGGGCTCATATTATAGGAACTGGGGGCAGTTGATCCTATGCTAGCCACTTGGTTCTGGGGTTAGCTCTCTGTCTGGGATCAGAATGACTTGGGGGCATCAGGCACTAGTGGAGCCAGCCGGGGGAACCTCAGCCCCTCCCCTGTAGCCATAGCCATTTCTCATGGCCCTGTATCCCCTGTTGGTTTAGCTGTGCCTGGGCAAAATGTGTCCAAAATGTGTAGTTTCCACACCTTGCTGACAGTTCCTAGCTTCTCCCTGTTTCTAGCTCACAGAGTCACTTCCCTGTGCTCCTTTGAGGAGATAGTCCAGAAGCCCCAGAGCTTGCCCCACCAATCTCCTCTATTCTATAAGAGGTCACTGCTTTGGTACTCACCCTTGCCCAGAGGCAGAGTGACTGCAGAAGCAAGCACAGCGGGGGTGGGGCTGCCAGAACCAGGCATGTTTTATGGCTCTGCCCAGACTGTTAATGGTCTCTGTGACATTGCTGCTCCAATACCGCCACAGAATCGTCATCCATCAGGGGGCGCCAACAGCCCCACCTCCTCTCAGATCATCTGTGCTGCCAGAGGACTTGTAGTTCTGGCCAGGGGCAAGGGAGTGGCCAGCATCATCCACTCCAGCCAGGCTCAGCAAGGGCATGGAGACTCCAGCCAGACAATGGCCAGGTGTGTATGCAAGTGCACGCATATGTATAGGCGTCCATTCATGCCTGTGTACCCAAATGTCTATCTTTGGGTATGTGTATCCATGAGAATATGTTTGTGTATGTGTCAATGCTTGTATGCACATGGGTTAGAAAGGTGTATATAAAGATGAATATTAGTATAAGAATTTATCTTACCTTACATGAGTGTTTGTTAAAATAAGCTATGTGACTGCATGTCTGTAGACGTGTCCATGATTCTATTTCCCGAACATGTTCTTTAGAAAGCCTGTGTATGTGCTCTGCCCGCACCTGTCTCTCTAAGTATGCTCTCTAAGCACCTCTCTAAGTATGCCTGTCTGTGTCATTGAATGTCCGTGTCACTTCGTTTAATCAGGACTAACTGTGCCCTATTCAATGCCGGGCTAGTCCTTGGTGTCGAGGTCACAGCTCTCAACAGTCTCTGCTTATGTCTCATCGGGGGAGCAGACAGAAAAGATAAAACAATGAAAGTTAAGTTGGAGGCTAAGGATATAGTTCAGTTGGTGAAGCACTTGGCATAAAAGCATTGAAAACACGAGCTTGGTCTCCAGAACCCACATTTGAAAAAAAGCCAGGCATGGTAGCAGGTAATCGTAATTCCAGGGCTGGGGAGGTGGGTACACAGAGATCCCTGAATTCTAGCCTACTTAGGCAAGTTTCAGTCAAGTGAGAGACCGTGTCTCAAAAATTAAAAAAAAAAAAAAAAAAGATCAGGCTCACGCCTTTAATCCCAGCACTCAGGAGGCAGAGGCAGGTGGATCTCTGTGAGTTCCAGGTCAACCTGGTCTAAAGAGTGAATTCCAGGACAGCCAGAGTTACAACAGAGAAACCCTGTCGAAAGGGAGAGAGAGAGAAAGAGAGAGAGAGAGAGAGAGAGAGAGAGAGAGAGAGAGAGAGAGAGAGAGAGGAAGAAGAAGAAGAAGAAGAAGAAGAAGAAGAAGAAGAAGAAGAAGAAGAAGAAGAAGAAGAAGAATAAGGAGGAGGAGAATAAAGAAGGAGGAGGAGGAGGAGGAGGAGAGGAAGAAGAAGAAGGGGAAAGGGAGGAAGGGGAAAAAGGGGAAGGAGAAGGAGAAGAGGAAGAAAGGAAGAAAAAACAATGTGAGTGCCATCTGAGAAATGGCACCAGCGGTTGTCCTCTGGCCTCCACACACATGAAGACACATGTAAACCTGAACATATATGGACATTCTTATATAAATGAACATATTCACAAATTAAGCTGAGCCAAGAGAAAGACTCTGGGTAGGAATGGGGATGCTTTTTCAGCAAACTGTTCAGAGAGGACTTTTCAGTGCAGGTGACACCGAGTGCGCACACACACTTACAGACACACACACCCAGACACACACAGACACACAGACACACACAGACACACACACACACACACACACACAGACACACATACAGACACACACATACACACACAGACACACATACAGACACACACACATACAGACACACACACATACAGACACACACATACACACACACACACAGACACACACACATACACACACATACACACACACACACATACAGACACACACATACACAGACACACACACACACATACACACACACACACATACAGACACACACACAGACACACACACATACAGACACACACACATACAGACACACACACACACACAGACACACACACATACAGACACACACACAGACACACATACAGACACACACACACACACAGACACACACACATACAGACACACACACAGACACACATACAGACACACACACAGACACACACACATACAGACACACACACATACAGACACACACACACACAGACACACACACATACAGACACACACACAGACACACATACAGACACACACACAGACACACGTACAGATACACACACAGACACACACACACACACAGACATTCACACACACACGCACACACACGCACACACACGCACACACACGCACACACAGGCTCCGGGGAGATTTGAGGGAAAGACACGGCCTGAACAGGATGTGGGGCTAGAGCAGGTGAGAAGGGCAGCAGGCCGGGATCGGGGGCAGGCAGGTAAAAGGCCCCGCGCGCCTCTGAAGGCACTTAGTTAGGACGGACTTTAGAAACCAAGAGGTCCAGGCGAGAGAATGGCACGTTCCAACCTGAGTCACTCACAGCTGCGTGGGAATAGACCAAGGGCGTGGAAGCCAGGCCGGTAAGGAGAGAGCGCGCGAGCACAACGGCAGCGGGATCAAGGTGGTGCCATGCAGGGGGTGAGACGTGTTACCTGGTTTCCATAACTTATGTACAACTGTGTCTATTTTATGGGGGACACACACATGACGTGTGTATGTGTGGCAGTCAGAGGACAACTTTCTGGAGTTGATTCTCTCCTTCCACCTTGCTGTTTTGTGTCTGTTGTTTCTGCTGCCGCCCCGTGGACTCTAGGCTGATTCCCTGCCTCTGCCTCCCGGCTCGCCACAGAAGTGCTGGGATCACAGGCACTCACCACTGCGTTCAGCTCTTACATGTATTCTGGGGACAGAATTCACATATGCTTGTATGTCAGACACTTTATCCACTGAGCCATTTCCCCAGCCCTGGTAGCTTTAATTTTAAAGAAAGTTTACCGAAAATGTTTAAGTTTATATAATCTGTTTTCAACACTTACTAAAGTCTCACAACAGTTTTTCTCTTTTCTCCTCAATTGAGTCAACTGCAGACATCAGAAGCCTTCACTATGAAGTAGTCCCGACTCTACTCTAAGACCAAAGATGTTCCACACAGGCACAACACCATTGCCAAGCCCAGAGAGCCGACTGTTGACTTAGTAGATTCTCATATAAAGCCTACACCCACATTTCCCCGGTATCTCAATTCTGTCTTGCTGGGATATAAGGGCATCCTACAAAGCTGTTTGCCATCACAAAAATGGTCAGGGAGGACCTTCTGAAAGGTAATAGCTTGAAGGATTTGGCCAAATTCTTAACAGTCTGAACATTAGAAAGAATGGCTACCATGGATTATAGCACACAGAATTAAAAAGTAACCCATAAATCTTTATCAATATTCCCAGAGAGGACAGAGAAAAGTTCTCCACAGATAAATGTGCAGGACTGATAGAAGAAATGATAAAATTATGAAAATTACCATTTTGCAGTCATCAAAGCAGTATTTGACTTGAGTAAGGCTCCCACATGGATGCTAACATCTTTGAATGGAATCTTAAGGAACGCAATATGGTCACATAATTCTCAAATATTACTCAGCAAATTATTTTCTTACTTCAAACAGGGAGTCTTCTTTCCCAGGGCAGAATCCGGCAGCTGCCCATTAGCGAAGTGACTGAGACATCAGGGTTGCTGACAGTGGACCACACGCATGTTTGAAATGGCCCAGCAGGGTCACCCTTGAATTGATCTAGGCATTGAAGAGCTCAGAAGAGTATTGACTGGCTTCCACATTTGGGACTTGACCAATTTGGTAAGAGATGATGGTAATAGGGAGATGAGGAAGAAAATCAGCTCATGCTGGCAGGTTGTTGAAGAGGCAGCTTGCTTCATGAACTTTTTGAGAGGTAGCTCATGACTGCTTAGAGATGGGGAAGGGCATTCAGGAGGCATCCATACCATGTGTGGGAGTATAGCATTATCCCATGGTGTTTAGGGAGGGAATATATATGGCAGTGCCCCAAGGCTCAGACTGTGCCTGGTGCCCATAAGAGTAGGAGCTTGAGAAGAGGAGCTGGAAATGATGGAGGCATCGAAAGGAGAATCCAAAGCTGGTGGAAGAAAGCACTCAGAACATCAGAGGGGCTAGCTGGGATGAAGGCTGAGAAAGGTCAGATCTGATGAGATGCAAAGCAGTCACTGGAGGCCAGTGGAGCTCTGGACAGGGGAAGCTCCAGGGGCTGGCGTGTTTGCACACTGATGCCACACACCCAGGGGAGGGAGAGAATGGTGGCTGGTGGTGGACATCAACAGAGAATGTCAGAGCCAAGGTCTCCAGTGGGTAAGGCAAATCGCCAAGGTGAGATAGAAACTCTTCAGCCACGTCAGCAGGAGGAAGTCAAAAGTGGGCATACCTCTGTCTGTGTGCATGTGTGTATGAAGTCCACTGAGCAAAAGATGGGCTGTTCTGTAACCCTGCCTATGTCACAGGATGGGTTGCATATACAGAGTGGCTACACAGGCAGGGTAGCACTGCTGGCATGAGATTTCATGGTGCTATTCACAGCACACAATTAAGACACATGGATTGTTCATCTCTGGGATTGCCCATTTGGCAGTTTAATAGTTTGAGCTGTAGTTGGCTGTGAACTACTGAAACAGTGTAAGCAAACCTAAAGTCTAGGAGGCAAGGACCACGTGTGTGTGTTGGGGGAAGGATGCTGAAAACAAGACAGCATGTTTTAATGGAGGCTAGCAAGTTTTTACTCAGTCCTAAAGATAGTAGGTGTCTTGGGGACGGGCATTTTAGAAAGATCACTGGGAGAGTGAAGGTTGCCAGTTAGGAAGCCAGTTTGAAGGCCGTCATGCCAGTCTCTCCTTCCGTAATCACATGGCTTCCAGCTCTCCAGGGCATCAGACCACCAGAGGTTCAAGTTTATCATCAGTCAGTGCAAGTTGCCGTACACACACCGCCGCCTCTGCTGCAGCTGCCACCACCACCACACCACCACACACCACCAACACAGACTGGAGAGCAAACCTCAAAAGCCAATTTCTCACAGCTTTGTGGGTGGGGAGTCTTAGGGCCAGTCGCCACCTGATTATGTCTCCAGTGAGGACCCTCTTCCTGGGCTGTAGACAGCTGCCTTCTGACCATGTCCTCAAGGCACACAAAGGCTAGTGCCTCTTCTTAGAAAAGCACCGAGTCTACCCCTGGGGCTGGAGAAATGGCTCAGTGGCTAAGAGCTTGTGCTGCTGTTGCAGATGACATGGGCTTGGTTCCCAGCACCCACATAGTGGCTCAAAACCATCTGCAACTCCAGGTCTAGAGAATCTAATACCCTCTACTGTAACCCATGGGCACTGCACGCATGTAGTGCACAGACATACATGCAGACAAGACATCAGTACATATAAAATAAAAACAAATAGATCTTTTAAAAAAATGAAAATGAAAAAGGCACCAATCCCATCAGTAGGCCCCATCCTCATGACCTCATCTAATCTAGAGGCTGCTTTCCAAATTCACTGGGGGTTGGGGCTTCAGTAAATGAATAGGGGTCACAATCATGCCTATGACAGTCTCTATGGTATATGGGGAAACTTCAAGCACTGAGGTGACAGGGTCCCTCTTATTAGTTGTCTGTGTGCTTTACACTGTGTTGTTCCAGGCTGTGTCAGCAGCTGGAGTGGAAATCCCCTTTATGGATATTTTGTGTTAGGAGACAGTTCCTTTTAAACTAAGTGAAGGTCCTAGGTCGAGGGTCACCAGGTGCCTAAGTCTGTGATTCATAGGAGAGATAGAGCGGAAGAGAGGACAGATCAGACATTATTACTCAGAAACTTCCAGAAGAACACCATCTTGATATGTGTAGGTCTTTACTTGCCAGACCCCTCCCCAGGGGATAACCAAGTCACTGTACACCAGCTCATCTGTACATCTGTTCTGGTTCAAAGGTCTTGAGTGGAGACTGAGGGCTGAAGGGAAACAGATTTCCTGGAAGGTGTGAACAGCTCAGTTGTTGAAGTAAGACATATATAGGGTAGAGAGGAAGAGGGGTGGCTTAGGTGATGATAAGTCATGGCTAGGGCAGAGATACCAGGAGAGCTCTGTTTCCATGTGGGGAGCTCACAACCAGTTATGAGGGGTAGAATGTTACTAGCCAGCCTTGAGGAAGCCTCCTTTGCATAAGCAGAGGTCTCCCAGGGGTCAGGGGAAGAGACCTTTCAAGGTCATATAGGAAGAGAGGAATTCCAGCCCAGGGCCCTCCCAGCTACAGTGGTCAGAGTAACATTAACCAGGCCACATACCTTGGAGAGGCAGGATCTATCAGTGACTAGTGACCTAAAGCATGTCACCACTTGAGGGAGCTTTGCTAGCTGTTAGAGTAAGAAAAAGGGGAGCAGCTGAATGTCTCCTATTTTCAGGGTGAGAAAATCTGGGGTTCAAAACACACTTCAACCCCCTCTTAGTTATAGGCCAGCCTTACAGATATGCATGCCTTTTTCCTAACTCTCCAGAAAGGTATGGTCGACATACAAAAAGTGCATACTTACTATATACAACTGGATTAGATTGGGGATAAACATATACGCACGAAACCATCACCACCATTGAAGCCATAGACACAGCTATCACCAATGAGCTGGGGAAGTCAACCAGTGGCAGAGCACTGACCTAGCACACACAGAGCCCTGAGTCTGAACCCCAGTACTGTAAGAAAGCAAATCTAAAACCCCTTATGGTGTCCTCCCAATTAGTATATCTTTCCCCTCTCATTTTAAACACGAAAATAGTTTTTTCTGGATCAAAACAAAAATACTATATGGGAGCTAGAAAGATGACTCCGTGGTTAAGAGCTCTTGCTGCTTTTACAGAGGACCTGGGTTTGGTTGCCAGCACCTATGTGGTGTGACTCCACCACCTGTAACTCTGGTTCCAGGGACTCCTATGCATTCTTCTGGCTTCTGCAGGTACCAGGCACACACACAGTGCCATAGATATACACGGGCAAACATCATGAATGTAAAATCAAAATAAACAAATCTGATAAAGATGTGTGTATATACATTGTGGTGGTTTGCATGAGAGATGTCCCCCATAGGCCAGGGTCCCGAACATGTGGTTCCAGTGGGAGACACTGTTTGTACTTGCTGCTCCCCTTTTTCTTACTCTAACAGTGTTATAGAACCTTTAGGAGGTGCATCCTTGCTGGAGGAAGTACATCCTTATTTTGAAGCTTTGAATGTTTATAGCCTCACCTGCGTCCAGTTCAAGCTCTGCTTCCTGCTTGTGGATAGAGGTATGATCTCCCAACTTTCTACCCAGGCCACCTGCTGCCACGCCTCCCCATCCATGATGGATTCTTCCTCTGCAGCTGTAATCCCGAGCAAACTCCTCCTTCTCTAAATTGCTTCTGGTCATGGTGTTTTATCACATCAACAGAAAGTAACTGATACACACACACACACACACACACACACACACACACACACACACAAATATACATATATAATATGTGTTATGGATGTGCATATTTGCATATGTAATGTAGTTAATCTCAGAGTTCATTCATTAGAATAAAACCCCTGGGTGACAGAAATAGGAGTCATACCTTGACTTTTACTTTCTGCCTTCTGTAATTTTGTAGTTAACAGTATTTCTTCATGATAAAAATGGTGCTTGTGGGGCTGGAGGTAGGCTCCATGGTTAGAGCACCATCTGCTCTTCTAGAGGACCTTGGTTAAGTTCCCAGCACCCATATGGCAGCTCAAATCTCTCATAGCTCTAACTCCAGGGGGATTTGAGGCCCCTGATGGCCTACCTGGGCACCAGGTACGCATGGTGGTACACAAACATCCATGCAAGCAAAACATTCATACATATAAAAATACTTTAAAAAATAGTGTTTGTTATGTGACTTATTCTCAAAACCCATGTCAATACCTGGTGTGTGTCCTTCCCCACCCTCCACATACCTGTATATCAGACACACACGGGGACTGCTGATCATTTAGAACAAAATGAATTACATTATGTTCCTGGCTGGATTTTCTCAACTAGCAATACATGCTGGAAATCCATTCAAGCAATTTTATTGTTTTTTTCTTCTTTTAAGTCTTATTTTTCTGTGATGTAAACTTGCCATGATTTAAACATTCTCCTATAGATGAATTCTTTTTAGTTCTTTAGTCACAGTAAAAACTGCTACATTAAACAGCTCCAGCTATGCCCCACCTGAGAGCTTTTGTTTTTTACTTCGGGGACTGGTTGAAGGATTATATATACACAAATGTGTGTGTGTGTGTGTGTGTGTGTGTGTGTGTTTAAAATAGATTTTTTTTTCTATATTGCTTTCCCAAACCAGGCAGAATTAATTCTATTGTCATCAGTTATCCTTAAAAATCTACTTTTTCGTTCATTCTCTTCAGGAGTAGGTGTGAATATTCTTGAATCCTTGCCAACAGTGTGGGTGAGAAGCGCTGTTGTTATTCTAATTTGAATTTCCCTGAGTGGAGGAGCCCCAGCCATATGTTTATTGGCCATTGGGGTTTACTCTTCTCTGAGCCTATTCATGTCCTGGGAACAGTTTTCTGTCGGATGCTTTGTCTTTTTCTTAACAATTTGTAGGAGCTGAAAATTAACCCTTTGTCTGTCACAGGCTCTGTGAACACATTTGCTTCCAATTTAATGTGTCTTTTAATGTTGTTTATGGAAATCTAAAAGGGTTTAAATTTTATCCAGTGATGGGGCTGGAGAGATCTCTCAGTGGGTAAAGGAGCGTGTCACCAACCCTGAGGACTGAGCTATAGTCCCAGGACCCACGTGGTGGAAGGAGACAACCAACTTCCAAAAGTTCTCGGACCTCCACACATGCAGAGTGACACCTGTGAATGAAGAATGAGTGAATGAATGAATGAATGAATGAATGTAGTTTAAAAAATAAAGTTTTATGTAGTATGTTCCCTTCCAATAACAATATAGTACCCGATAAAGGACTGCTGTTCTAGATCATAGTGATAAAATTCAAACAAAACATTTAAAAGGCTTGTGAACATGTCCCAAAGCAGGTGGAAATTGGAGAGACTGGCCCTCAGAAGAAGTGAAATGCACCGTGTGGGATTCTTATCTGTACAGGTCTGTGCTATGGGCAGGCCTGGCATGAGTCTCATGAGCTAAAACTTGGATGAAAATTAGTGCTGTGATTCCTCCAGAGCAGAACAGGAGTCTTCCAACGAAGATGGAAAGTTAAGGGTGTGGGAGCCCCAGAAAGGGATCTGTGGGTTGGGGTACCAGATTCTATTTAGAATGTCCACCCAAGCTTCAGGCTGTTTTTGAACTATGAATCCACTCAAGAAACTTCTAGAATCCTGACATGGACAAAACTAGCTATATAGAGAATTTAACTATTTGTCTCCCGCAGTTGAAGTTCAGCTAGATAAAATTTAAAAAACAAAAATTTTAAGCAATATAATATTATTTTAAAATAACATATTTTACAATAAATGAAATATATGCTCTAGAAGAACATAACAAAATATAGAGTTCCTATAGCTAATTGTCAACAGTATCTAGGTCAGGCTCCAAAATTATTAGACATATAAAGATATGAGATAATGTAATCCATATTCAAAAGGAAAGATTATCAGTGTAGCCCAACATCTTAGAATTAAGAAGCAAATATTGTAAGGCTGTTATTATAACTCTGCTCAAGGACATGAAGGGAAGTATGCTAGCAATGAATGATTAAAAAGAAAACATAAGCAAATAAATAGATACAACATGTCATAGTTAGCTTCAACTGTCAACTTGATGCAAACGTCAAGTCACATGGAAGAGGGAACCTCAAATGAAGAATTATCCAGATCAGACTGGCCTGTGGCCATGTCTGTGAGGCATTTTAGCATTTTATTAATTGCTAATTGTTATAGGAAGGCTCAGTCCACTGTGGGCGGTGCCATCCATAGGCAGGTGGGCCTGGGCTGCATAAAAATGGTAGCTGAACAAGCCAGAGAGAGGAAGCTATGTCTCTGCTCCTCTAAGTCCTCCATGGTCTCTGCTTCAGTTCTTGCCTTGGGTCTTTCCTACTTGAGTTTAAATTGTATGTTTGCTATGAAGTAAAGATCCAATCACCTCTTCTTCCTTCCTGCCTTCCTTCCTTCCTTCCTTCTTTCCTTCCTTCCTTCCTTCCTTCCTTCCTTCCTTCCTTCCTTCCTTCCTTCCTTCCTCCCTTTTTTTTTCCCCTGTTGTAACTCAGGCTGTCCTGGAACTCACTCTGGAGACCAGGCTGGCCTCGAACTCACAGAGATCCCCATGCCTTTGCCTCCCTAGTGCTGGAATTAAAGGTGTGCACCACCACTACCCAGCTTTTTTCACTTTCTGAATCAAATTTGTTTTTGACAATCTCCTACAGGTATATAATGTACTCTGATGACTCCCCCCACCCACGTCCTCTTATCTCTCTTCCATTCCTATCACCGCCACCTACAAATCCTGTCCCAGATTCTTGACTTCTGATTTTGTTTTGTAACTCACTTAGTTTAATCCGGATCATCTCTGTGAGCATTGGATGGGAGCTAGCTATTGAATCTGGGGGTGGTGGGGTCTTCCCTGGGTAAGCAACTGATCCCCCTCTCTCCTAGTCTTTCTCTAGTGAATAGTTCAGCAGTGAGGGGCGAGGCCTCAGGAGCGCCTCCTTCATCCACACCTGACTGTTAATAGGCCCATTCTTGTGAGACCTCCAGGCATCCTCAGCTGCTGTGAGTCTGTGCATTGTCCAGAAGCTGGTATTCCACAGCCATGCTCCTGACATTTTGACTTCTATATTCCATCTACCCTCTCTTCCGAAATGCTCCTTGAGTCTTGAAGCGGGTAGTTTAAACGCCTTGTTTAGGGTTGGGTACTCATCTGTCATTTATTCTCAGATACATAGCTGGTTTTTCTACTATGATTTGTTAATTAGCTTTTTTTTCCTTACTAAGATGAAACACTTACTGTATATTAAATTGTGATGCTCGCACGCATGCACGCGGATCCATTTCTGGTGGTCACTTAATTTTGTTTTGAAGTTTTCTGAAATCCAATAAACCCATGCTAATGTTCTATTGTGTTGTTGTGGGTTAAAAGTATATTGTAGAGGACAGAGAGATGGTTAAATGCACTCAGTGCTTTTGCAGAGGTCAGTTCCTAGCACATGGTGGTGGTTCACAACTCTCTATAGTTCCCATTCCAGGTGACACCCTCTTCTGGCCATCATGGATACTGCACACACATGGTGCACATATATGCAGGCAAAACACACATACACCCAAAATAAAAGTAAATGAATCTTAAAAAAGAAATACTATTTCTGCATTTGAAAAAAAAAGGTGCATTTCAATATGTTAGGCAAAGTGAAACTATTAAAAACACCCTCTTTATGCATATTCCTTTAAATGTATATTCTTATACATTTATTCACTTATAATAACTTTATGATCACTTGATCTAATTTAAAATGATGGACATGTATGTAATACCAGTGCTTGAGAGGCTGTGGCAGGGTGGCTGCAAGTTAAGACCAGCCTGAGCTACATAGAGACCTGTCTTAAAAGGCCAAGAAAAAGAGAGGCAAGAGGTGCTATAGTTGGGATTACATTAAATTTGTCTGTTATTGTTGGGAGAATTGACTTCTGTGTGTGTGTGTGTGTGTGTGTGTTCATGTACACATGGAAACCGGCAAACAACTTCAAGTGTCATTGCTCAGAAGTCATCTACCTGGTAGCTTTTGAGACACGGTCTGTCACTGTCCTGGAACTCACCAAGTAGGGAAGACTGTCTGGCCAGCAAAACCTGGAGATGTCCCTGTCTCCACCTCCGGGGAGCTAAGACTGCAAGCAGCCAGCTCCACACCTGACTCTCCGCACAGCTTCTAGGGACTGAACTCAGTGCACAGAGCACGCTCTACCGCCTGTGCTGTCTCCCCAGCTCAGAACTGACACGTTTATATCAAGGACTCACCCAAATATAGAGTATATATTTCCAATTTATTCACATTATATTTTTAAAAATTTGAATACATTTTCACAATTCAATGAAAACTGAGAATATTTTGTGCATTTCTATATCATTTAAATAGTAAGAAACCAGCATTTGCTGGAATAATTTAGTATAATTCTTCTCTTAACAAAAGTAACCTGTGTCTATGCTAGTTGACAGTTTCATGCTAGCTCATTTCATTGTTAATATGTTTTGTATATATATATATAAAAACAACTTACTTCAAAATTGTGAAAGCCTAGTATGGTAGTGTATACCTTTAATCCCAGCACTGGGGAGTAGAGGTGTAAGCCAGGTTAGGGCTACTTTTTATAAAAGGTCAAAAGGCTAATTTATGCACATCTAAAGTTTTTCAGATAATCCATAAATCTTTAAAGAATAAAATAAATGATGTCTGGAATTCTCCTAACCAGTGATAAACACTTCCACCACTTTTTGGTGTATTTAATATCAAAGTGTTTTCCCATTTTCTGTGCACACAAACATTACACTCAGCTCTGCACACATTTGTACTTTGTATACATAAATTTATGTGCTAGTGTATCTAATGTGCATATCTCAGATATTTATATGTATCATATCTATATCCATACACACACACACACACACACACATACACATACATACATACACACACACACGCTCTCACACACACATACACACACACCCAGATGGGCTGACACTAATATAGTCTTTTAAGAATGTGCTTTTAACTACACCTATTTTCTTTGTACACATCTCCATCATTTTTAGAAAAAAGTATAGATTCCTTTGTAGGGGTGCAAAGAATTTACTTAACAAATTTATTTTTTGTTTATTTTGAGACAAGCTGTCCTAGAGCTTGCTATGTAGAACAGAATGGCCTCAAATTCACAGAGATCCTCCTGCCTCTGCCTTCTGAATGCTGGGAGTAAAGGAATGAACCATCAAACTTGGCACAAGACCCTTATTTAAAAAATTAATCCATTCATTAGTTTTTCAGATGGACTCTTATTTTGGAGCCCTGGTTGGTCTCAAACTTGGAACCCCCTGCTTAAACTTCTGAAGTGCTGAGATTACTGGCATGTCCCTTCATGCCTAGCTTCCGTTATTAGTGACCATTTTCATAATTCAGTGAAATCTGAGGAGACCAGAGAGTATTTGGAGATTGCTGTCCAGTTCACCATGTGCTCTCTCTCCTGTGTGTCAGCATCCACAGGTAAATTTATAGTAGGGATTTCTAGAAATCTTCACCTATGTAAGAAACTCTATTAACAAGACCTGGGTTGGAGAACCCATGAAGGTCAGGTTTAATCACCTGCCAATCAGGACATTTTTGGTGGCCCAGTGTGCCAGCTTCCTTAGGACAGCCAGTGCTAGCTGAGCATCAAGTAGAACAGAGTGTGATCTGGAGATTTGGTCAGCAGACTTTTATTTTTAAATTATGTGTACATGTATGTCTGTGCCTGGGGTATGTGCACAGGAGTGCAGATGCCCACCAAGGCCAGAAGGGGGCATTGGATTCCCCAGGAGCTGGGGTTACAAGTGGTTGTGAGCCACCACGTATGGATACTGGATCTCCAACTCAAGTCCTCTGCAAGGGCAGTATATGTTCTTTATCATTGAGCTATCTTTCCAGCCCCTGGCATGCCTTCCCCCCTCCCCTCAACAGGGTCTTTCTATGTAGTCCTGACTGTCCTGGAACTTCCTATGTACACCAGGCTGGCTTCCAACCCAGAGATCTGCCTGCATCTGCCTTACAAGTCTTGGAATTAAAGGAGTGCACCACACCCAGCCCATGGTTTGGTTTTTGAGACACTTTTTGAGATGGGCTGTCACTTGCTTCATAGCACAGGCTGGCCCTGACTTCGCTGTAATTGATTCTCTTGTTCACATCTCTCCTGCTCCTCATCAGCTATTTACCCTCTTTCTGTAATTGCCCTAGAGCATGTGTTCTTGATTTAAATGTTTTGTATTCTATACTTAGCCTGGTGTGATCTGTTTAAGACACATTGGCCAGGTCCTTGGCACTAGGATGACCTCTTTCCTGTCTCTCTAGTACTTTATTCTTTTGTTATTCACTGCTGATCGTTTGGGATTGATGTGACTTGAGGTAAGAATCAAAAGACGCTTGTTACCCATGGGCATCTAGTTGACCCAGCACCAATGTTTGAAAAGACCATGCCTGGGGCTGGACAGATGGCTCAGAGTGTGAGAGCATTTGTTGCTCTTTCAGGGGACCGGAGTTCCGTTGTAAGCACCCATGTCAGGCAGCTCATAACCACATATAACTCCAACTCCAGGGAATCTGACACCCTTTTTTTGTCTCCACAGGCACCCATACACACACATGGTGTACACACACACGCACAGAAACACACGTGCATGAACATGTGTGGGCCTGCACACACTCCATTCTTTCCCATTTGACTGTACTGCTCTTGTCACAGGTAAGAACATGCGTGAACTGGAAAGGTAGTTTGTTGGTAGAGGGCTTGCCTAGCATGCACACAACCCTGGGTTCAATCCCCAGCAGTGAAAAGACAAAATGGAACTCCTCCCAAAGCATCAACATGATGGAGCTAGAGTGGCAGTGACTGAGGACCCCTAGTCCTCACCCCAACGCAGAGTCAGGCTCGGAGGCACACAATCTCCATCCCAGCACCGAGGAGGCAGAGCCTCAGGGCTCCCTGGCCAAGCAACTTAGCCTAATCAGCAAGCCCTGGCTGGGTGCTAGTGAGAGTCCCTGTCTCATAGCAGCAAGGTGGACAGCTCCCAAGGAACATACCAGTGGCTGGACTCTACCCCCCCATCACACACATAAAGAAACCACACGCTGTGAGTGGGTCTGCTCACAGACTCTCCCTGTCCCACTAGTTTGTTCTTGTGACCACACTGCTCTCATTACTGTAGCATTATTAAAAACCTTGCTGTCCAGTTTTTATTCCCCTTCTTCAAATTCTCCACCTCTATTCTTGGTCACAGCCCCCCTTAGACTCCTGCCTTTGATGTGCACTTTCCAACCCTGGGGCCTTTGCACATGTTCCCTCTGCTCGAACACCCCGACTTTCTTTCCTCACTTGTTTGCTCCTACTCTTTGGGACTCACCTCCTTTGTCACTTCCTCAGAGAAGCCTCCCCAGAGCTCCCTGGCTAATTGTTCCAGGGGAGCACACCACAGTAACCTACCTTCCATTTGTAATATCACTCACAATTGATTTCGCATGTATTCCTGTGAATATTCGATCAAATCTCATCTGCTGGGCTCCACAGGGAGAGGGTCATGGTGGTTTTCTTCACTGATGTAATCTCAGGGCTTAGCACAAGCAGGGATGCCATCAAAGTTTTTGCATAAGCAAAGAAAAGGTTCCCTTATTTGTGGTGATCTGTGGACCTGTCCAGGTGTGCCCTTGCTTGCTTGTGCCTGAGCAAAACTTTCAGTGTGTGTAGTCTGGTGGGAATCGTAACACATCAACCTCATGGCAGGCGACTGGTGGAGTGGACCCTCCTCTACCTCCGGGCCCTGCGCTGTCCACAGCCGGCCGCCCCTTTCCTCTCTGAGTGACGAGGAAGAGGCAGGTCTCCAGCTGCCTCTGCTCTGCTGCCCTTGTGCAGTTGTCTGCCAGTTGTGCACGCCGATTACCATGAATGCCACCATCTGGTACGCCACGTGGACATCATAATCTTTTCTTAATTACATTAGCAGCGCAATCAGTTACTGCATTACAAGGCCGGCGATGAGCTTTTAAATCTTGGTGGAAATCATAAATAATTGCACTAAGTACCAGGCGCCAGATGTGTGTGCCAACTTCGGTTGCACTAGATAAATAGTAACCTTACCAGAGTATTAGACAGCAGGCGGTCCGGCCGGCCACAGAGGCCACAACACACCTGGGCCTCCACTGCAGGAAAGCATCATTAGCCACACACCCTAAGACAGGCTGGGGAAGGAGACAGAGACCCTGGGAGGATGTGGGTGCCATAGAGAGAAGGTGATCTTAGGGCCAGAGCCAGACTGGGTGAGGAAGAAATGTTGAGAAAGACAAAGAGAAAATGGAGTGAGTGAGTGGATGGGAAGGAGGCAGGAAGGGAGAGAAGGAGAGGGAGAGAGGGAGAGAGGGAAGAGAGGGGGAGAAAGAGAAGGAGAGGAAGAAAGAGAAAGGGGTAAAGGGAGAGAGGGAGAAGGAGAGGGTAGAGGAGGAAGAGAGGGAGGACAGGGAGAGGAGAGGGGGAGGGAGAGAGGGTGGAGAGAGGGAGGGAGAAGTGGAGGGAGAGAGGGAGGAGAGGGCGAGGGAGAGAGGGACAGAGGAGACAGGGAGAGGGAGAGAGGGAGGAGAGGGAGAGGGAGAGAGGGACAGAGGAGACAGGGAGAGGGAGAGAGAGAGAGAGAGGGAGAAGGAGAGGGAGAGAGTGCAGAACAGGAGGAGGAGACAGGGAGCCTTGTGTCAGCTGATCTCCTAGCAGGCAGCTGGCAGGGACCCCAGCACCAGCTCAACTACTGGCAAGAGCCATGTGACCAGAGAGTGTGGATGGGTGAAGCTGTGGCCAGGCCTGGTGATCTTCCAATAGAAGGATTGTTTTCTTTTCTCTCCTTGTGTCTAAGAGGGAGGTGTCATGGCAGATCCAGAAGTGGAGGTTTTTCTCTGTGCAAAGGTCACAGCAGATGCTTTTAATAGATTGGAAGAAGCCCAATGCTGGGGAAGTCTTTTGGGGGAGTGAGTGTGTGTGTATGTGTGTGTGTGTGTGTGTGTGTGTGTGTGTGTTTGTGAATTTGAGATAATCTGATAAGTCATAGCCAGGCCAAGTGCAGCCAGAGGAGCAGAAGCTTCAGGGGATAAGAATGGTACGTGGGAAGGCACACAGGGGTGGGGGTCAGAGACAGATAGATAGACAGACAGACAGACAGACAGACAGACAGACAGATGATAGATAGCTGCAAGCATAGACATGGCTCAGGTGAAGAAAGCAATGGGGAAGAGAAATGCAGAGCTTCAGGTAAGTGGCTGGTTGAGGTGTCTATCCTCCCTCCTGCCCTGTTACCCAGATGGACTTAACAGAGCTGAGACACGCATAAGCCCCAGGATGAGAAGGACAGGAAGCACAGTGGACCAGATGCTAATTGGATGCTGGGAGCAGGTGCATGACAGCACCTGGCTCAAAGGGCTGACAGAGCAGGGAAAGCAGCCAGTCCCACACAGCTGAAGGTCCAGGGAAGAGCTGGAGTGGACACAGGGGTACAGGGAGCTGCAGGGAAGATGGAACAGCTTTCCACAGCCAGGGACTATCCATACTTTCTACCAAGGCAGCGCCTCTGCACTTGGGACATTAACTGAGGAAAGGGAGAGACCCAGACTGACCCTGGGAGATATCAGTAGGAGCTACAGTATGAAAGGCCCGTCCTCCCCCCACACACCCCCACAGCTCATGGCACTGACTCCTGGACTGAGAGCAGCGCCTACATCCCTTTCTTACTGCAGGCCACTGTGCGGGGGAACTGTGTTCTGAAAAAGCCACTTGCAGAGAGGATTACAACACCCTCCAAGGACAGGGCGCTCTTGCTGACTCCCGTGGGTTGCACCTAGAGCATCTTATCTCTGTGGCATTGAACCATACTCTTGAATATAAATGATAGCATGGTACCAACAGGTATGTGTGGAAAATTCCAGGATGAAAGATAGAGATCAGACATTTAGGTAAATAAAAAAGGCAACTAAGGGGGGAGAGTGATGACAGTAAGCACTGGGAGATGCCATAAAGCACTGGGGCCCTAAAATAAGGTCAAAATGACAGAATTAGAAGAAAACGTCACGAGAACACAGATGGGTTGAGAGAGAACCTAGAAGAGTTAAGTGTGCTGGCTCAGGAAGACTGAGGCAGGAGGACTGCTGAGTTCCAGGACAACCCGGGCTAGAGTAAGACCTTGTCTCAAAAACAAAAGCAAAAAAGAGAAAGAGAATTAATAATGCAATAGATCCTGCAGAAAAATCAAAGAGTGGACAGAAAGGGCACCCTCAAATCAATAATACAAGAAAATGTCCCCACATGGAAGAATTTTAGTTTCCAGGTTGAAAATGAAAACACGGGTCTAATGAAAGCAGTCTCACACTTCGGCGTCACCTGGAGTTTCAGAGACACAGTGAAGAGAAGACCCTCAACGCTTCGGAGAAGGAAAGCATTGCCACAAGTAGCCGGGAACCAGAATAGTGCCATGTACTGACAAGACCAGGAACTAGATGATGTGAAAGAATGACAGAAAGTCCTAGGGAAAATGATTTCCAGCCAGGGGTTTTGAGTCTCCCTTCGTTGTTGAATTTGAGTGCAGAATAGGTACTTTTTTTGTTTTTCTGAGACAGGGTTTCTCTGTTGTAACTCTGGCCGTTCTGGAACTCACTCTGTAGACCAGGCTGGCCCCAAGCCTCTGCCTCCTGAGTGCTGGGTTTAAAGGTGTGCACCACCACCGCCCAGCTAAAGAATATGCACATTTTAACTCATGCAAGATACAAATAAAGTGGAAGAGCTAGGGAGACAGCTCACGTACTGCTCCTGCAGACGGCTCGGTTAGGAGGTCAGGAGGTGTCAGGAGATCAGGAGGTCATGCCACCTGTCACTCCAGCTCCAGAGGATCTGATGCCCGTTTCTGGCCTCTGTGGGCATCTGTACAAATGTAGCATACACATATGCACATGCAATCACACACGCATAAATAAAATTTTTTTAAAAGTTGAGTTCTATGTTTTCCTTCCAAATATGCTGCTGGAATCAGTCTATAGGTAAAGGAGGGAGAAACCAGAAGGACAAAAGCGTAGGATCCAGAGAATAAGATTCAATGGAAAGGCAAAGGAAAAATCCAGAGTAGAAAAAGCAAAATGATTATTAACTGTAAAAAAATTCAAAGGTTGTGTAAGAAAAGAATACATCCATAGGACAGTTCATGGCTCAGCTATAGCTGATATTGATCTACATAAATATTGAATACTCCGTTAACAAAAATTGTGAAAGAAATGTTAAGATGGGATGAGGAGAAATGTGTGGTGTGCTGTAAGAGAATTGATTTTCATCTTTCTTACTAGAAAGGCAATAGGGAGACGCTTCCTTCTACAGTATGGAGCCAGTAGTGCCAACAGTTTCTCTAAAATGTGAAGATAAGTAGCAGAAGAGACACTAACGTGGAACCGGCTGTACTCTTCAGCCTTCCGTCACTGTACTGAGACACCAGAGGCAGCACATTATTTAGCTCACAGTCTGACGGTTCAGGCTGAAGCTCAAGCGAATCTGCCTCCCTGTGGAGCTCCAGTGTTGTGTCCTCTGCTGTGGTGTGGTGTGTGTAAACCCACTCGCAGCAGGAGCAAGGGAGGAGAAAGAAAGGACCCATGTGAGTTGCCATAACCCCCTTTAAGGGCATGCCTGCAATAACTTGAGGACTTTCCATGAGGTCCCACCTCAAAGGAGCCCGCTTACCTTCCACCCTGACAATCAAGACTCCTGGAGGGCACTCACCAAACCACAGTGCTGCTTTCATGGAGGGACATTGGGAGTGTAGCAGGGATGATGCTTTTTGTCATGGGTTTTGGGCTATTTGACTTCTAAACTATGTATGTATTCTTCGATAGAAATTCAAGCTGGTGATGTACCTCAGTGGCAGAACACTTGCCTGGTGTGTGGAAGGCCCTGGGTTTGAGCTTTAGCACTGGTGATGAGGGGAGAGGAGGAAGAAAAAAAGATTTTAAAAATTTAAGGAAATGACTTGAAACGAAACTGGCTTAGTGATCAAGAGGCACCGGACTCACAGCTCTTTCCAGGCTATTTTAAGTAGTTGAAACTTCCCGTCAGGAAGGATTTTCACAGCGGAGGGACAATGTAAATGTTTTTTAAATAAACAGATTTGGTTTCTAGTTGTGGTGGTGTCTGATGGTTAGCTTTAATTGCCAACCTAGCACAACCTAGAATCACCTAGAGAGAGAATCTCAGTGAGGAACTGTCCAAATCAGGTTGGCCTGTGGGTGTGTCTGTGAGGGATTGTCTTAATTACCTTAGTGACTGTGGGAACACCCATTCCACTGTGGGCAACATCATTTCCTAGGCATCAGGTCCTGAACTGTGTAAGGGTATAGCTGAGCACAAGCTAGCAAATGAGCATATATGCACTCATTTCTCTCTGCTCTTGCCTACGGATATGATGTGACCAGCAGTTTGAGGTTCCTGCCTTGACTTCTCTGCAGTGATGGACTGTAACATGGAATTGTAAGCTAAATAAACCTTTACTCCTCAAGCTTGCTCATTGTCAGGATACTTGATTACAGCAACATAAATAAAGCTAGGACAATGTCTTAAGCCTAACCTTCAAAGAAAGAGGCATTGGCAATAGGGGCAGTGTAAACGTTGATGTAAGCATTGATTTAATCAATTAATCTTGTGGGTTCATGGCAGTGGACAGTTTATTCTTTGTTAATTCAATCCCTGGTCCTAGAGAGTTTCAGTCTCCATTCAATCTAACCTTCAAACCTAGAATGTTTCAGCCTCTGGGACTTGCTGCTCACTGAGCTCACTCTGACTAGCTCCTTCTGAACTCAGAGCTGTACTGAACTCAACTGACTCTTCTGGTTGGCTGATTCA
Source organism: Cricetomys ansorgei (assembly GCA_026225945.1). Classification (NCBI taxonomy): domain Eukaryota; kingdom Metazoa; phylum Chordata; class Mammalia; order Rodentia; family Nesomyidae; genus Cricetomys; species Cricetomys ansorgei. The sequence continues at coordinate 3,388,702 of JAMJFZ010002981.1, forward strand.
ACTGACTCCATGTTCTGGCTCAAATTCTTCTCTAAACTGACTGATTCAAACAGACTGTCTGAGCCAGCTGACTGTTTCTGTTTGAACTCTTCTGACTCTGGCTGACTTTGACTGACTCTCACAATTTCTCTGACTGAACTGTTCTGCTTGGCTTCAAAGGACTGATTCTGTTAGCTGACTTTTTCTCCCAAACTCACTCTCCTGCTGATCTGTGTCTGTGTCATATCTGACTGATCCCCTAAACGACTGCCTGTGTCTTATCTGATTCTCTAAATGACTGCCTGACTCTCTGAGCTGAGACAGTTGGGTGTGTCCTCACTCTGACTCACTCTGCCAACTTTTCCTCTGATTGGTCACTTTGCCTGCTCTTCACTTTGATTCATCTCAGATTTGGGATTAAAGGCGTGTGCTCATTCTGTACCCATGAACTGGGAGCCATGAACTGACAACCATGACCAGCTTCTGAACTGACTGCTTCCTTTTAGATCCCTAGAGTTGGAATTAAAGGTGTGTGCCACCATTGCCTTTTGAATTGGGTTACTTAAGGGCATGTGCTTCGTTCAACTGGATCCCACAGGCCTTGAAAGTGATCCTTTCCCAGAGCAGCCATGTTGCTGGGTTAAAAGATGAAATATTCTCCTACAGAGCAGGTGTGTGGTTTTGAACCCACAGGAGCATGATTCAGAAAACAATTCAACTCACTGTTGAGCTTCTAGAAGCAGGAGGCTCTGTGGGACAATGATGGTGGAGAGAGACATTACTACCGATGGAGCTCACCAAAGCGCTACTGGAGGCTCCCTTTGTGGATAAGAACAGTGGGTTATTATACCAAACTGCCTGAGGCAACCAACTTATAAAGAGGAAAGATTCTTCTGGCTCATTGTTTTGGGGGTTCCAATGGGTGACCAGTTGGCCCTACTGCTCTTGGCTAGGGACAACTTACGTTGGGGAAATACTCATTTGTGGCCAGGAAACAAAACAGAGGAAAGGGAAGGGGTGGGGGCTCCACCTCTCCCTCAGGGCCATGCCTCAGGGATCTGACGACCTCCCAGGAAGCTGTCCCACCACCCAACAGCCCCACCCTGGATATCAAGCCTGTGTGAGAATGAAGGCCCGCCCTCCACTCCATAGTAAGAGCACTAGAGACTCAGAGTAGCCACAGCAAGGCAGTTTATTTTACAAATTGAAGAGTTAGACTCAGCCCAGAATGGTGGTTGTACCCTGAGAGTGCAGAGAGCAGATTTGATGTGGGTCCCTTTGCCTGCTGGCTGGGTAACCAGGAGGGTCAGGGTCAGTCTTACAAGCCACCCAGGTCTATAGTTCCTTCTGTCATTGTCGGTCTGCTTCTCAGCAAAGATCATGGGTGATCGCCTCCCTACCCTTTAACCCTATTTACTTTACAGTGTATCTGGCACAGGATGCTGCCTGTCACATCTGCAGGTACTTCTGCTCTAAACTTTTAGTCTGGGTTGAGGAGGGAAGCTGGATTAGCAGGTGGGGCCTGTGTTTTCATTCATCTGTAGTTGGACCAAAGCTGACTGTAGTTGGACCAAAGGAACTTTTCAAATGGACCGTCATTTGTTGTTGTTTATTATTATTATTATTATTATTATTATTATTATTATTATTATTATTATTATTATATTTCTCACAGTCTGTTTCAAACACCAAGAATTTGGAGGGCACTCCAGGTCCAAACCACAGCAGACAGTAAAGCAGAGAGCCTGAGTCTTCCATTTTTGTTTATACGTACAATTTGAGTTCTTTTTCTCTCTCCCTCCCTTCCCCTTTCTTTCTCTTTTGAGGGATTGTTAAAGATTATGTTGATGGTAGAATTATTCTTTAACATTTTCTATATTAAAAAATCTAATAAATGGCATTTTTTTAAAAAAGCAATATATAACCAAAAGCTATTAGAAATACTAAGATAAATCTCACAAAATCACTTTCTTAATGAGACACCTTAATATTATTACACTGCTGAGTCTTTGTCAAGTCCAGTAGGCAAAGAAGAAATAAAAATGGGGAGAGACTAATTTCATTAATAGGCTTGGTTACTAGGTATGTTCCACAAGCTGTAACCTACCGGGAACCACAAGCTTAACCTGTTCCATTCAGCATGTAAGAATGTCAGTCCTTGTTCTAATCCACAAAAGTGGTGTTTCTTCCCTTTTAAAGTTGAGATGTTTAAGCCACAGGAGGGCATAGGATGGTTCTGCCTCAGCTCCACTGTCCAGTGTCCGGGACCATGGCTGCAAAAAATAGGCACTCCATGAATGCTTATTCCTGTCCAAAGGATGTACTGTCTTATTTGAATGCAATGTAATGAAGCATCTTGATTGTTGACTTGATGGGGTTTAAAGTCACTGTGGAATCAAATCTCTGTGTGTGTCCGTGAAGCCTTGTCTAGATGAAGTTGATCCACCCTAAGTGTAGGACCCCTGGCCTGGGATCCTTGACTGAATACAAGGAAGAATGTGAGCTGAGCATCAGCACTCACTTGGCTTCCTGACTTTGGACACGATGTGGCCACGCCTTCTCTGCCGCGATGGACCATCCTCTCAAGCTAGAGCCAAGATAAACCCTTCTTAAGTTGCTTTGGTTAGGTAGCCTGTCGCAGTGATGAGAGAATGAACAAATAAAACAATTACAAAGTTTAAGCAAAGAATATGAAAGCATTTGGAAGCTACAGCAAGTTCATCCCCAAATATTTAAAACCAATGTAATACCACTTACAGCTCTGTGAAGTTTCTCATAGGATTTCACAAGTTGTTCAAAAATTAACATAGAAACAGGTGTACGTAAACTGACGAAATGAGGATGAAAAGCCATCTGAATTCCTTCTTTAAAAAAATGTTGGGAGTGGTTTAGAGAGATGGCTAAACAGTGAATAACGAGATACGCTCTTCCAGAGGATCCATGTTTAATTCCCAGCATCCTTCACTCCAGTTCCAGCGGATCCGATGCCCTTTTCTGGCTTCCGAGGGCACCACGCAGATAAAAGAAAATAATAAAAATTTTAATTAAATTTTTTATTACTTGTATTTATCTATCGTGTGGTATGAGCATATGTGCTGGTGCACACTTCCTGCCACGGTTAACATGTGGGAGTCTGGGGACAGCGTTTGGGAGTCAGTGCTCTCCATTCACCACATGAGTCAGAAGGCATGAACTCAGGCCTCAGTCTTGGCCGTTGCTGCCTTTACCTATTCCCATTTCTTTGGCCCCATCTGTATTTTTTCTTAGATTTGCATTTTTACAAAGTTAGAGAAAGCATTTTTTATTATTGGGCATGTGTTCACACATGGCAAGCAAGCCATACACCTGGACGGAGGTCAGAGGACTGTTTTGTGGAGTTGGTTCTCTCCTTCTATCGTGTGGATCTTGGGCTTGGACTTGGGTCCTCGAGCTTTTGGGGTAAGCACCTTTACCCACCGAGCCATCTTGCTGGCGAAGAATTCAGAGCAATCCTGCTCATTGAGTTATTGGCCTAAATAAGATATAATGTTAAACTGTTTGAGGAAAGAAGTATTATCTGACAGTTGAGGGATGATTTTCTCGTGATTGGGAAGAAGATGGAATTACATCCTTATCTCACACTCTGCAATGCATAGATGTCTCAGAAGCAGAACAATAAAGGAAGGGGCTGTCAAGATGGTTTAGAAGGTAAGGTGCTTGCTGCCAAGCTTGATGACCTGAGTTCAGTCCTGGAACCCACATGGTGGAAGGAGAAAACTAACTATGTATAGTTCTCTGACTTCCACATGTGTGCTGTGACAATGCAGAAACACACACACACACAATAAATGCAATAAGAATAATGGTAAAGATAGCACAACTGTCTCAAAACATCATGGAGGTGGTGTGGTCACTCTGGGGCCAGGCAGAGAGGCAAACAAGGCACCAAGCTTCAGTGCAAAGCTTCAGGAACTTGACCTCCAGCTATGGCTGCGCTTCAAGCTCTGACAACCCATTTAAGTGCTAAGGGGTTAAGATCCTGTAAATAAAGCTCAATAAATGGGGCTGGAGAGATGGCTCGGGCAGTAAGAGCACACACTAGTCTTTCAGGGGACTAAGTACCACCCATTTCACATGGCATTAACCAAGATCCGATGCCCTCTTCTAGACTCCATTGGTGTGACACTCATGCGGGTGGACATGCACACACACACTCACTCAAAGAATAAAAGCTCTTCTTTTTAAGTCTTGGTGAATGTTATCTAGGCTGCATTTAAAGTCCAAGTTAGGTTTGACCGGATCGCACCTGACCGCATACGTGGTTTCGGTCCCTGGCTCTGTGCTGTGAGGAGCCTCTGCTCAGTCACCCAGATCCACTCCTCCTCCCATTAGCAATGCTGCGGTGGCTCGCTGTTTCCACACAGTTCTAGACATTTAACCATTTCCCACCGAGTTTCATTTTTCTTTTGATGATTTTCCCCTTTTATTAGTTCTCTGTGTAAATACAAATCTTACAATTACATTTCTTAAAAGAGAAAATAATAATACATTTCTTAAAAATCTATACTAAAAGCCAGTGACTTAGATTAGTGGGTAGAGGCATTTGCCACTAAAGAAAGAGAAGAGAGGGTGGGGGTGGCAAGGAAGAGAGGGCCAGGGATGGGGGGGACGACAGACAGTGTGGATAGGCAATCACAGGAAAGGGAGTGGGGTGCTTGGCAGCCATATTAAAGATGCTGCCTCGTGTCACTGGGGGACTAAGTATTATGTAAAGCAAAGATAATTGTTGCTCTCTAGAATTTCTTTCTAAAATGTTTGTGTGTGTGTGTGTTTGTGTGTATGTGTGTTTGTGTGTGTGTCTGTGTGTGTCTATGTGTGTATATATGTGTCTGTGTGTGTGTATGTGTGTATGTGTGTGTGTGTCTGTGTATGTGTGTGTGTGTCTGTGTGTGTATGTGTGTGTGTGTCTGTGTGTGTGTCTGTGTATGTGTGTGTGTGTCTGTGTGTGTCTGTGTGTGTGTGTATGTGTGTGTGTATGTGTGTGTGTCTGTGTATGTGTGTGTGTGTCTGTGTGTGTGTCTGTGTGTGTCTGTGTTTGTATGTGTGTGTGTGTATGTGTGTGTGTATGTGTGTGTGTCTGTGTGTGTGTATTTGTGTGTGTGTGTATGTGTGTGTGTGTGTGTATGTGTGTGTGTGTATGTGTGTGTGTGTGTGTCCACACTACATGTGGTGATCAAAGAGGGAAACCATGTGTGTCCCGGGGATTGAACTCAGGCCATCGGTCTTGGCAGCAAGCACCTTAGCCCACTGAGCCATCTCTCCAGCTCTCATTAGCAATTGTTCTCAAGAGCAAAAACATCCAGCACCAGGGGGACAGGAGTAATAGATTTATCTATGAACAGAGGAATATGAAATGCAACTGAAAATGTTCGTGAGCAGGCACTCCTGCTCTGAGGGGCTTTGGGCAAGACCAGAATGAACAAATGCACAGTCTGCAGAATGCCAGCTGCCCGCCCTTGCTTCTGTCTCGGAGAAAGACACGCTGGCATGCATTCCTATCCACCTATTTTGTCTCTGTGTGGTGTTGAGAGCAGCATTTTCTATCCCAGCAAAACCTGGAAGTAATCTCAGTGCCCATCAAACAGAATATGGTTCAGTAAACCATATCAGATCCATATGTAAGACAATGCAATAGCTGAAATGATGCACTGGATGTGTAGCTACTAAAAGGGAAAGATAACTGTGCACAGAAAGGAGAGGGAAGCAGAATGGTGTTATGATAGGACACCTTCTATGGCAAGCAACAACAAAACAAGCTGTGCTTTCTCCAAGCTCCCACATATTTAAAGGACAAGGAAGCTAGAGAAAGACGACAGAGCAATCTGAATGACGTGGTGCCCTTTCTTCTCCTACCCAGAACCCTCCTACAAATACTGCATAAAATAGTTTGAGGTTTTCAAAATACAGATTCTTCAACTCTCTTTCACATACATGCATATATGTGCACACACATGCTACATGTGGGTGTACACACTCCACAGAAATGAAAATAGCCAGAATTAAGAAAGAAATAGGAATGTTTTTAAGGTTTATTTTTATTTTAAATCGTGTATGCTTGTGTGCGTCTGTGTGGATATACGTACGCCAATGCAGGTTCCCGTAGAGGCCAGAAGATGGTGTACTATCCCCCTGGAGCTAGAGTTCCCGGTGTATGTGAGTCACCATGTGGTGCTGGGAATCAAACCCAGTTCCTCTGCAAGAGCAGTATACACTCTTATCTCTCCAGTCATAAGAGGGTAGTTTCTTTGTTTTTTTGTTTTGTTTTGTTTTGTTTTTGAGACAGGGTACCACTATGTAGCCCTGGCTGTCCTGGAACTCACTCTGTAGACCAAGGCTGGTCTCAAACTCAAAGAGATCCTCCTGTCTCTGCCTCCCAAATGCAGAGATTGAAGGTGTGCACCACCACGCCTGTCTTGTTTTTTTTTTTTTTTTTTTTAAACTGGAGCAAATATGCAGTATTTGTAGGATAGACTGCAGTTCAGTGGTCCTGGGGTGAAGAGGCCAGACATTAAATGCAGAATTAATTTAGAAAAGTTTTAAAACAAATGTATTAAATTTCTTCCCAAGAATAACATGGACAACATAAGAAAGAGTGGCTCCCAGAGTCCTCAACATCTGGGGACAAGGGTATAGTTATTAACTTCAGACTTTGGTAATTCAAGCATTTAACATACACATTTAAGCATACTCTCTGAAAGCAGAGAAATAAATGCAAAAAGTTTGAGCCATCTGGGAAGAAGAAGAAAGATAGGAATAAAGAAACCTGATTGGCTAGAGAGAGGGAACAAGCAAAGAAAAAGGACTAGTAGACAGGAAGCTCAAATGAGACAGTAGAAGTGAAACTTAGAACAGGACTGGACCCTGCACTTAAAACACAGAGATGCCAGACTGGGTAAGAAAGACTGAGAACCAGAATAACAAAACAGAAAGTGTGAAGTTAGAGAATTCAAGCCAAAGCTTGGGGTGTAACTACATTAGGGTCTAGAAAAATAGACTTGAGGCTAAAGCAAGAATACAAAGAGCGGTGTTCAACGGTAAGACATAATTGACAAAAAGATGTAAGAATCCTGGACTCGTGTGCACCTACTGACAAGCTCAAAATATATAAAACAAAACTTTACTGGACTTATAAGGAAAATCAGAAAAAAATAGGAAAAAGCAAAGACCACAGAGGGAGATTGGTGAAGTACTCTCTCCTTTATACGTCAAGCATGTGAAAAGTAAACCAGCGGATAAAGAAGGTTCAAGGAACTCCGTTAGCAGGCTGGCAATTACAGCTTCTGAGAATGTTAGTGTCTTTGTTTAGAGAACCATCAGCCTTTTTCTAGTGAGTGGTTCTAAAAATCAACCATGAAGCAGAAAACCAGACGAGTTATGCAGACCACATACATAATAAGACAGCAAAAGTCAGATATTAACCATACACAGACTGCCAAACACCCATTCATTTAGAAAATGAAACCACAGGACAAGTTTCATATTTCCAAAAATGTATGGGAAGCAATACCAAGAGAAGGAAGTAAATAGAAAATCAAGCTAAGCATTCCATTCAAGAAAAACGGAATGGCAGATTCAAGATGGCGGTGGAGCAGCGAGCAGAGCCCATCAGGACACAGGGATGGTGATGGTGTGGGGTATTCACCAGAGACGACTGCTTAGGCATGGGTTTAAGCCAATGGAAAGTCTTTATCAGCTAGCCCATGACTACACTGGGTGTTTGGGATCCTGTTGTGGCCCTGAGCCTTTCTCAGGATGAGCTTTTAAGCACAAAAATCATTTCTTGGTTGACATACTTCAGTCAGCTAGAACAGTTAGCCAGTAGCAGAACTACAGAAGCTAAACAGCATTGTTAGTACACTTTGAGATTTTTCCAGAACTGTATGGACTTTGATGGATTAGGCCTTTGTTTTAGTTTTGGCAGGAGGTGCTGTGTAGCAGTTTGCTACTGTGCCGGTCCGCAAAGAAGACAAGGAGGCACTTTCACAGGCGCAAACCCCACCAGACCTCAGCAGAGGGGACCACCTGTCATGGCAAGCGCCATACTGGACAGTGGAACCCCAATCATCTGATCTGGTGTTTTTACTGATCCGAAGCTCCTCGGGTGTTCTATTGATACAAAAGCTCTGCCCCCTCATCCAAAGGCCTATTTGCACAATAAAGGAAACCTGTAGCTCAGTCTCATCCTACAATCTTTTAGCAGCCAAGCTATGTCACCTTTATGGTGGGGGAACTCAAGGTCTGAGGGAAGTGTTCTCTCCTTGTTGCTGGAGACTGTGGGAGCAGGACTACAAGAATTTCTCCACAGAAACTTTGTTCGTCCATAATGGCTCTGCCAGAGAGCAGTGAGCAGGTACAGATTATGAGGGACCAAGCATCTTAATCACAGATTTACATCAGGCTGACACCTGCAGATAGTACAAACTACCAAGACTTAGGCAGCCCTTCCCCCAACAATATACAAAACAATTATTATAAACATAACTAGAAATAAACTTTCCCAACAATGCTGTCTACGTGCTGAGTCTTACACCCTGGATGGTACTTTCATTATAGAGTCAGTTGTGTTAAGTTCTCAGGGTCTACTAAGATCTGGGGCCCTGTTATAGTGACAGAGCTGGAGAAACTCCTGACCATGAGTCAAGAGAGGAAGCACAGCAGAATGGGACAGTGGCTTTGACTCATGGCATGGAGTAGAGCTGGGAGCAGAGTCTGGCAGAGCAGCACCTCTGCTGTGCAGGCCTGTTATGCCCCATTGCTGCCTGTAAGATGGGGAGGCAGCAGTGGGGGGCCCCCAGCCTGTGGATTTGGCTTGTGGGTTCGGCTCATGGCATGGAGGAATGATCCTGGAGGAGAGTCAGGAATGGATAAGCAGGGCAGAAACCACAGTAGAGAGATGCAAGAGGGCCTGCCAAGCACCATACCTAGAGGCCAGGACCCCCACTCAGCTCACAAGTACTGCCCAAGACATGGAGGAGGCAGGCTGTGTGTGTGTGTGTGGCGGGGTGTGGAGTCTGGGATGGAGAAACAGAGGCACGGACAGAACTCAAGATAGCATCAGGCATCACTGCCAGTCACCCCCTCTCGCCCCCCCTCCCAGTTCATGTATTCATGGACTGAGAGAACTACACTGGTGCTTAGTCAGGCAGGAGGAACTTTGAATTAACGGTGGTTGGAAAGACTCAGCAGAGGCGACAGGCCTGGAAGGTCAGCTGGCTGTGAGTAGAAAGGAGGGACAGTGGATCACACACAGGCCAAGCAAGACGACACTGAACTGGAGACACAACACAGTCAGGGACAGAGTAGAGGACAAGGGAGCTAGGTGCCTCTGAGAGAGACGGGTGCTTGGGACGCTGTAAAAGGTTTATCTTTTAAAATGTGTGTGTGGTGTTGTTTTCTGCCATTTGGGTCTGGGCTCTCAAGGGCTGCAGCCGGTCCTATACACTGTATCTGCTTTGAAGCCTTTTGTAACTGTTACTTTTAAACTTGTAACCGGACTCCTAGTGGAACTCCATCCCTTCAGGTTCAGCTTCTCCCAGCAGTTATTAAGAATGATCCTAACATGGAACCTTTTTAAAAACCTCAGCTCCACTTTATCATCAGCTTCTGGAACTCACTTTTCCCCTGTCACCACCCAACCAACTCTGATGCTCACTCTACCCCTGCCACAACCCCAACAGTTGTTTCCAGAGGACACTCACTCTCTTCTATACCTCCCTCCAAGCTGTTCCCAGAAGTCCAAGCAGCATAACCATAAGGAAGGCTGCACAGCACAAGAAGCCTCCTGGCAAAGTGTTCCTTCACAGGATGCCATGAGGCTGAGGTCACCAACTGGCTGCCCTGTTGAGACCCACCAGGCTAGAGCTGCCACTTGGAGAATGGAGTGTGTGCACTATGAAGAGAGGCAGACCTGGGAACTGGGCGAAGGAAACTGCAGTGACTGCCACCAGGAGCTGCACGGCTGGAGGTGGGGACGGGCATGGGTGCACCCCCAAAGCAGACAAGGAATAGGTCCTCAGACTGCCACCAGAGCCTCCTGGTCTCTTCACTGTCTGCCAGACCAGTTCTGCTGCTCCCGTGGCCGTGGTTACCACTCATATTGCTCTCCCTGATAGGGTGGGGGAGAACATGGACTGTGGCGCTACCCAGGGGCTGCAAGCACAAAGACCAAGGCATCAGGAAAGACGGTAATAAAGGTGATAAGTGAAGTATGCAACAATGCGGAGCCAGCAAGTCCTGACTCTGAACGCGCCACCAAACCTCTGGATCACCCTGCTCCTGGGCAACAGTAAACATGTTATAGCTGAAGATTATTCCACACTAGGGATTGAGTCTCCACCTTTTGAGAAGAAACCTCACAATTCTCATGTGGACCAGGACAATTAGAGTTTAGTCTGTTTTGCTGACACTGTCAGAGTTCACCAGGTGCTTGAGCCTGGCTCCATGGAGCACTTGTTCTGGCAGGCTGTTCCGTGCCTGAATGAGGTTTGGGTGCCTGCCCAAATTCCAGATGTTTGCATGAAGTCCAGATGCCTATATGATGTCTGGGTGTCTGTGGGATACCTGGGTTCCTGTGGGAGGACCAGATCCCTGTGTGATAGCTGGGTCCCTGTATGATGGCCAGGTACCTGTGGGAAGTCTGGGTGCCTGTGTGAGGCCCTGGTGCCAGTGGGGTATCTAGGTGCCTGCAGGAGGCCTGATGTCCACATGATGTCTAGGTGCCTGAGGGATGGCCGAGTGCCTGTATGATGGATGTTTGCAGGATGCCCTGGTGCCTGAAGGAGGTCCTGGTGCTTGAGATGTCAGGGTACCTGTGGGATGTCTGGGGGCCTACGGGATGCCCTGGTGTTTGCAGGATATCAGGGTGCCTGATCAGTGTCTGGGTACCTGAGTGATGTCTAGGTGACTGCTGGAGGCCTGGATGCCTGCAGGTTTGGGCAGTAACTTCGGGTCAAACCACATTATGCTTGGTCTCGGGCCAGGTGAATTTCCATGATCAGAGCAGCCTGTTGCTTCCAAAGACCATGGTGATTCCCGTGATCCATGATCCTGTCACACAAGCTGGGCTGGACTTAATTTTGTTTTTATTTGTTTTTGTTTTTGTTTTTTGAGGGCACAAGGGTAGGAGAGTGGAACAGGGAGGAATGGGAAGAGGGTGTTATCGAGATACGTTGTGTGAAACTCAAATTATTAATAAAAGTATTATAAAGCTAAAACAAAAGAAAAACAAAATAGACTCAGAAGGTAATAACAAGGAAATGATAGGCATCAGTTCTTATAAACTATCAGAGAACAGGTCAGCAAGACTCTGACTTCTTCTTTGTAAATGACTTAGCTACTGTTCTGCTGCTGTGAAGGCAACCTATTTTCAAAAAGCATTTAATGGGGGCCTCGCTGATGATTCAGAGTTAATCCACATTATCATCACCATCATCACCATCATCACCGCTATCGTCCTCGCCATCATCAGCATCACGATTGTTCCCATCACCACTATCACCGTCATCACTGCCATCATCAAAGTCCAGTCATTTTGTTGTTGTTGTTGCTTTGTTTTAGTTTGTTTTTTCAAAACAGGGTTTCTCTGTTGTAACTCTGGTTGTCCTGGAACTCACTCTGTAGACCAGGCTGGCCTCGAACTCACGGAGATCCGCCTGCCTCTGCCTCCTGAGTGCTGGGTGGATGCACCATCACCACCTGGCTCAGTCAATTTTTTATAAAGAGAAAAAACATATTATCGTCGCCAATAAATTGTGGGAGAAGCATATGCTAAAGCTGGGTGCCAACTTTTGGGAGCAATCAAGAGGATGGAGAGGAGCCCACTTTGTCTCTCAGCCACTTTTCTCAAGAAGTTACAGTATACATTCCACTTACTGGATAAGTCCTACTAAGGAAGAAAAATATACTTTAAAAGTTTGCTGCAGCCACTTATATTCAATATGTTAGATAAATATATAGATAACATTTGTTAGATAAATAAAATTGAGATAAGAGAAAGGATTTATGGGAAGGGAGTGGAAGAATTGCCATTATTACCCTCCCAAATACACTGTCTACATTTGAAGGAAGTTTTAAGCTAATCTAACAAACTATCAGATTAAAGAAATTCAACAAGTTCAATCAGTATGAGTCTCATAGAAAGGCTTTTGTGTTTCTAGACACTAGAGACAAATGGAATGTGTAATACTTGTAAGAAACGACACAGCGGCAGAATCTTAGGAGATTATATATCAGTAAACGGAATGAAAGGCCTAAGCAAAGGGGCAGACAGGTGAGCAAGTGAAGCTTTGAGGTCCAAAAGCTGGGAATTTTCTATAGTTTACTTTAGGTAGAGTTAGTGAACAGTCATTTTAAATCATCAAGAGAGTTTCCCCTTGAGCCTGATACTCTTAACTCAAGCTATGAAAATGCAACCATAGTCAGAAACATTTTTTTTAAATGAGTGTGCAAGCTTATATATGAAGCAATGAGTTCTTCTTCCAGCTATGAGGATTTCTGATGAAGCCAAAGGGATGAAATGGTACTGCGTCAGAGCCAGGGAGTTAGGACAGAAGAACAGACAAAAGAGGGAAATGCACCCACCCACTGAGGAGGGAGGACAGACTTCGGACTGCATCATCCACATGCTGTAAGGATGAAGACAAAGTGGGGCGGGGACTGGGACTCAGCTGTCTCCGGCCTTGGTGGAGTAACGGATCTAGGCAACGTGGACTCCTGGTGTCCCCAAAGTGTGCTGTCGACAATGAACACTCACTGATGGGAATGCACAGGTTCTTGGAGGGTGCATCCCAGCCCCACATCAAGCCCGACTCTCATCAAGTTCCTGTGCTGACTACACCTCAGGGACAGAGGGACGTGTGGAAGGATGCCAAGGGGAAGTAACTGGCGAATCTCGATGGGAGGGGGCTACGTGCAGCAAGAAGTCCAGTTTCTATAATAGACACATTTCAAATTGGGGAAGAGGAGAGAGATGCTACAGGCATTATTTGGATCCTAATTAAAACAAACTGCAAAAAAAAAAAAAAAAAGGGCACTGGTACCCAAGTCCTTGCCTAGCATGCATGAGGACCTGGGTTCTATCCCCAGCATTGAAAATAATGCAAGAATAAAATGATGGCATTATACGAAAGAATTTTAAGTGTTGTGTGTTTATTTGTTCATTAGCACGCATGATGTGTATGATGTGTGTGCATGGTTTGTGTGGGACAGTGCTTCTGGGAGTCAGAGGACAACCTTGTGAGTCGGTCCTCTCTACCTTTATGTGGGTTTAGGGATTGAGCCCAAGTTGCCAGCAATCGCTTTACCTGCTGAGCAGTCTCACTATGCAGAGATGGTTTTATTGATAAAATGGCTTTTTGTTATTTTTAAGACTGATGCTGTTCTTATGGTTTAAAAGAGTCCTGATCTTTTCAAGATTCCTGCCAAAATATTTATAGGTGGAAATTAGATGATGTCAGGATTCATGAAGACTTGATACTATCATCTGCCAATCAAAATATTTAAAGATATTATTCAGGTTAAGGTATGTTTGGAGGCAGAAATGAATCAAGACTATTCACAACTGGATAATCGCTGAAGCTGAGCCCTAGTGTGGGAGGCTGGCACCCCCACCGTCTGCCCCTTTGTGTACGTGTGACATTTTCTCAAATCAAAAGTTGGAAGGGGATAAACAATGATGAAGCTATCTGATGCCCAAGCGAGAAAAATATACAATTAGATCCCTGTCTTAGTTTATATAAAGACAGGTTCTGGGTGGATTGAAGACTAAGCATAAATGAAAAATCTTGAAGTTTTCGGAAAAAAACCAGGCACACATGTTAATGACATTGGAGTGGGAGAGGTTGGCTAAGCACGGCAGTAAATGTGCTTACTGTAAAAGCAAATGATTTACCAAAAAATCAAATATTTACACACAATTAAATGTGCCTTTAACATAACTGAAAGACCAACTGCAGTTTGGAAAGCCTGACTTGCACTTAAAAAATGTTGGTGTCTATAATATATAATGATCTTTCACAAATCAAGAAGAAGGAAAATGGAGAAATTGCTGAAGCTCTACTACTATAGGAAACTGGGTCCTCGTCAATGGTGATTGATGACACTGACCTCATTGTGTACCAGGTTTAACCTGGTACATCATCTGTGGTTTAACCATCCGCATCCACGTCCCTGCCCTCGATGAACAGTCTGTGCCCAAGAAGGCGTAAGGCGGATTGCTATAATGAGTCATGCGTTACAGTGTAAATGTGGGACTACGGTAACTACAGATGGAAAGTGGGACAGTACACAACAAGTCTCAGCAAGCAGGTGATTGGATGAACTGCACCCAAGTGCAGCAGCAGAGAAGTGCTTAGAATCAGGTTTCCTCCATGTGGATGTCCTCAATCCGTGCTGCCCCCAGAAACCATGTCGATGTCCGTGATTTGTGTTGCTGCTGGCAGCTATGGGCAGAGAGCTTCTGCTGCAGCGGTTTGGGTGACTGTGGACTCATAACTGAGAAGGAGAGGCACCGAGGGCTTCTGTGCCAATCTCCCGTGCCCCCCTCCCCCACCCGTTAAAGAAACAGTACAGATGTGAAGCTGTTGAAGAGAGTCCTTAAAAGCTGTGATAGAGATGCTGAGGTGTAGCTCTTCACGGTTGATGGCTTCTGGTGGGGGTAGGGTGGGAAAGGAGTCCGTGTTCCTTAAGGGTCTGCCACCGGAAGTCTGAATGTGCTCCGGTGAATACACAGCACCACAGATTGAACTTTTTTTTTTTTTTTCAGGGTTGGCATAGGAGCGGGAGGGTGGGTCCGGGAGGAATAGGAAGCAGGTGTGATCGGGATACTTTGTATGAAATTCTCAAATAAATGATAAAAGTATTGTGTTACAAAATCAACAGAAAGGAAAAAAAAAAGAATCAGGTTTTCTATAGAACTGCACTATTCTCAGACTTAAAACACACTGCAGAGATGCTAAGTCAGCAAAGTGCTTGCTGTACAAGCATGAGAACCTGAGTTCAATCCCCAGAGCCAGCATGTGCAAGTCTGCTGTTGTGGCACACACTTGTAACCCCAGTGCTGGGGAGGTAAAGGCAGGTGGATCCCTGGGGTTCACTGGCCAGTCTGCTTAGCTGAATTAGTAAACTCCAGGCCAGTGACAGACCTTACCCCCAAAAGCATAGTGGGGCTGGGGAGATGGATCACCTGGGATGGATGTTTGCTGCATAAGCAGCAAGATTGGAATTCCAATTCCCAGACACCGTGTAAATGCCAAGTGGGTGTGGCAGCCCAGTTATAGCTCCAGAGCTATAAGGTGGGGAATGGACTCTTTGGTCAAGCTGCCTAGCCAGACTAGAAGAGGCAGACTAACAGAAGCTCTGAGTCCCATTGAGAAATCTAGCTTAGTGAACAGGGCAGAGTACAACGGCAGAAGACTCCTGACT
This sequence comes from Cricetomys ansorgei, assembly GCA_026225945.1. Classification (NCBI taxonomy): domain Eukaryota; kingdom Metazoa; phylum Chordata; class Mammalia; order Rodentia; family Nesomyidae; genus Cricetomys; species Cricetomys ansorgei. The sequence continues at coordinate 3,404,140 of JAMJFZ010002981.1, forward strand.
TCAACCTCCACCCTTCACACGTGCACACACAGGTGTACAAACACCTTCACACACATGTGCTCACACAAACACACAGACACATGAAGAAGCAGAGGTGGACAGGTCCTGAAGAATACGCCCCAAAGTTGAATTCTAGCCTCTGTGCGCATGCACACACACACACACACACCTGCACACATGTGCTCTCACGTACATAGTGAAGGCTTGTGCACGTTGTCCAACCTGTGCTTTTGCTGTAAGCCTCTGCGGACAGACTGGTTACACTCATACATACCCTCAGGGTGCGATGCCCTCAGGAGAACCAGGGGAAATGATGGAGGGAGTTGATCTTGCAACAATGTGGCCACTTGTTAATCTAGCGAAATGGATATGTGTTATGCCATTCCCATACATTTGAAATATTTCATAGTTAGAATTCTTTTTCTAAGAAAATGCATTGGTTTAATATCCTCAAAACGTTACCTTGTCACACATTAAATAACTACTGTGTGCTTTTTCTGTCTGGGAACCCCTGCATAATTAACTGAAACATACTTAGAACTAATAAGAAACAGCATGTGTCCCCTGGGGTAGGACTGTTGAGGGACCCTCACTTCCTACTCTTTGGAATTATTTGTATTTTCAAAATGATGAGCATGTATTACTGTTATACTCAGAAACCGATAATGATGGCTCCACTCTGAAAATTAAGTAAAATGGAAGAGTGAATAAAATCACCCAATAGAGTTTGGTACAGTGACAGAAATTCATTGGTAAAATTAACATGAAGAACTGATGTGTTAGAATGAAGCCACAATTCAAAAAGCAGCCAAAATTAATAAATAATCAGAAGTGTGCAGGATTATGAGTGGAACCACATAGTTTGGCACAAAGGAACTAGAATAAACAAAAACTGTCCAAAGAAGGTCCTCAGGTGTGGAGTTCATGGTCTGCAGATTTTAATTCTCCTCAGGTGAGTCTAAGTGCCATCAAAATCCCAGATGAGGGGCCAGTGAGATGGCTCAGCTCGTGATGGAGCTTACTGCCAAGCCTAATGCTCTGAGTTTAGTTTCCAGAGCACACGCATGCGCACGCGCGTGCACGCACACACACACACACCACACAAATAATAATGTTAATAATAATTAAATAATTGATAATAGTAGTACCAATTTAAATCGCGGATAACATACACAGGATTTGGTTGGAGGAGAATCTTCTCACATGAGGGTTCTAAAATTCACCTGTAGGAAATAAAAAAAAAGATACAATAGAAAATCTATCCGGAAGGGTGATTAATAACAGACTTGTCTTACATGGGTAGGAGCCCAGCTTTACAAAACTAAAGCACATTAATTATACAAAATACAATGAATGAAATGTGGAGAATGTAAAACTTGTGCAACTCCACCCACCAGAAACTGTCACTGTTAATATTTTGGAGTTTTACCAGGTTTCTGGTAACTCAGCAAGGTAGGTGGTATGTGTGTGTGTGTGTGTGTGTGTGTGTGTGTGTGTGTGTGTGTGTGTAAGAATGTGTGCCCACAGTACATATATACCCAGGAATAAATTCATCGCAATCATTCTGTCTATCTCTGTGTGTGTCTGTGTGCATGTGTAGACATGCGTGTGGAACAGAGGGGGTCAGTGTTGGGTATTGTTCTCAATCTTCTTATTATTCTTTGAGGCAGAATGTCCCATTGAACATAGAGCTCATTGGTTTGGCTGAGCTGGCTGCCAATGAGCTCCAAGGACCCTCCTGTCTCCTCCCCCAGCCCCAGCCTTGGAATACAGGCTTGTGTATGGCCTATTTTTCTGTGGGTCCTGAGATCTGAAGATCAGGCCTGCATAGCAGGTACTTTACCCACTGAGCCATCTCCCTAGGCCTTATTCCATCTTTATAAAAAAATCCTTTATACTTTATGGTGTTTAATGGAGACATTTTCATGTCCAAGATATTTCTGCCAGAAGTTCTGGCTCAAATTCACATGGACTCTGGTGAATCCTTAAATGTTCTGAAATTAAATACAACTCTGCAGCATGGGTGAATTTTTCTAGAAAGAACCCAAAGCTTTACATTTTTTCTTTTTAAATTATGTGTATGTGTGTGTATGTGTATGTATATGTATATGTGTGTGTGTATGTGTATGTGTATGTGTGTGTGTGTGTGTGTATGTATATGCATATGTGTGTAACTGTGTGGAGTTATATGCATGTGAATGCACATGCCAGAAGAGTCCAGAAGAGAGCGCTGGATCCCCTGGAGCTGGAGTTGCAAGCAACTGAGAGTCAACTGATGTAATTACTGGAAACTCTGGTGGTGCAGAAGAGCAGCAAGTTGTCTCTCCAGCCTATATCCAGAGCTTTAACAAGACCCCAAAGTGGTCCATTACAAAATAAGACTAAGAACTACTATTGGAAATAGTTACATTTTCACACACACACAAAAGAAACTTCATGGAATCTAACTCGTGTATCATGCAATCCACCCAGTTCAAGTGTATACTCAACTTTCTCCCTTGGTGGCAGTTCTCTAGTCTCATTAAGGGTGTATTTAAGGGCCAGAGAAATGGCTCAGTTGAAATTCTTGCTGCATAAGCTTTAGGATGTGTGTGTGTGTGAGTGCAGGCACATGTGGAGGTCAGGGAGCAACCTTGGCTGTCCATTCTTTCTTTCCTTTGTTTACAATGGGTCTTTTGGTTTGCTACATTGTATTTGGGCTGGCTGGCCTATGGCCTTCCAGGGGTCCTGTCTCCACCTCCCATGTGATTAAGGAGAGTGGGCTACAGGCGCTTACTATGTCACCTGGCCTTTATACCCACTGTGGGTATTTGAACTCAGGTCCTTGTGACTGTGTGACAAGTGCTTTACCCTCTGAGCCACCTCCCAACCCTGCTTTAGCGTTTAGACAGAGCTGTTACATGCTGCCCCCTGCTGACAGTTGTTCTTGTTTTTGTCATTTTTCAAGAATGCTTCAACTATTAAGGAGCCAAGCTCTGTAATGAGTTACCCAGAATATCTCCTGATTTTGTAGGTTTCTTGGGAACATGGTTTTCAAAGCCTATGTACAATTTGTTTGCTTTAAATGTAATTGAGGAGCTGGGGAAATGACTCAGTGGGTAAAGTACTTGCTACACAAGCATGAAGATCTGAATTTGGTCCCCGTGACCCATGTAAAAAGCCAGCAGTGTAGTGGTGTGTGCTGAGAATCTCAGGCTTAGTGGAGTAGATACAGGAAATTCCCTGGGGCTGGCCAGACAGCCTTGTCTAACTGGAGAGTCCAGGCCAGTGGATGAGGACTTGTCTCAAAATACAAGATGGACAGCATCTGAAGAATGGCACCTGAGGCTGACCTCTGGCTTCCATATTCATCTGTACCACACACACACACACACACACACGCACACGCACACATACACACACGCGCACACACGCACACATACACACACGCGCACACACGCACACATACACACACACACATACACACACACACACATACAAACATACATGCATGTGCACACATGTGCTCACATGCACACACACATGCACACACACACTAAACAATGTACATGCACACACACATTTGTGCACATTTACACATCCACACACACACATGCACGCATACACAAAAATGTACATGCACACACATACATACACACAGGCTCACATGCACACACACACACATATGCACACACATATGTACACACTTGCACACATACACACACACAAAAGCACAGCACACACATTCATGCACATACATATATCCACACATATGCACATGAACATGCACACATAGGCCTTTGACTTTCCAAGATTTTGCAAACGTTGCCCTGTAGTTTATGGCTTCATTTTCCATGTGTAGATATCCCCACATGGGATTTACGTTGACGTAACATGTAGAGCAGGATCCAACATCTCTTCTCCTCCACATGCATACCATCTGAGGACTGGACTGTGGGTTGTTAGTCTGTACTCTGATCCTCCTGCACACATATACACACTTCTGCATCGTTTTTTTGTTGTTTTGTTTTTTTGAACAACTTCACATGTCTTGTTATCTGGTGAACTATTCTTCCAGATTTCTCAGCATTCGAAAAAACTGAGGCTGGTGAGCAGCTCAGCAGGTAAAGGCCGCCGTGTAAGCCTGAGGCGGTGCGCAGGATCCCAGCACCGTGTGAAGGCGCAAGGACTGACTCCTGCAGATTGTGCTCTGACCTCTACACACACGTCTGCACACACACGCATGCAAAATAAATACTTACATTTTAACTGGTTTCCTAGTTCAGTTTGTCCATTTTAAGCTGAACCTCAGACTCTGCTGATTTTTATTTAACAGGACTGTTGTCATTTTAGTGGGACCTCATTACATCGTAAATTAATGTGAAGAAATGTCCATCTCCCTCCATGTTGAGTCTCTGCCCAGGAGTGTGATTCTTCACAGTCATCACTGTGCTCATCTATTACTACACGTTCGTTCTTATAATAAAATACGTGGGGTTTCTGCGCGTGTCTGTGTGTGTACTTGACTTTTTTAAATTCAGTAGTCTATCATTACCTTGGACAATTTTATAGTTTATAATAGTTTTTTTTAGTTGGGCCCTTTGTATCCCAGCTAGACAGTCATATCATCTGCAGATAAAGGTAATTTAACACCCCCACATTTTAATTTTTATCCTTGTAATGTGTTTCTTTAATTACACTGGTTATTTCTTCCAGAACAATGCTAAAATAATAGTCCACTGGACTAATATTGAACATTTTTGTTTTATTCTGACTTTAATGGGGATGTTTTAGTGTTTTTCCCATTAAGCACTAAGCATAAATTATTTTTTACTAATAAAAATATCAACTAAACATCAACGTAGCTTGTGGAAAGAGATGAATCTATTTCATATGCTAAAGAAATAACTATCCCTTCCTGTTTTATTAAATGCTTTAAAAATTAAGAGTAGTTATTGAATTGTGTCAGATGCCTTCTCAGGGCTTATGGAAATGTCCGCGGATCATTCTCTTTAGACCTATTAATGTGATGAATTATATTAATAGATATTTCCCCAGATTTTTATTGTGAAATTTTTCAAATATGCATCAATGGTGAAAGGAGGTGAACGTGAGCAAGGGTCTAAGTCCGGCCACGTCCCGCGACGCACAGCGATGCTGGCTTGTGTTTCGGTTCATCCTTGAGTCTTGAAGTGTGTGTGAATAACCTGGTCTTGATATGTGGAACCTGACCTGTAGCGCGCAGGGTGCCCCTGCCCCCACAGTGGCTCTTCTTCCTTGGACTGTAAGCACCGCGCTGTTGTGTATTGTCCGCTTGTATTGCTGTGCATGCAGAACTCTCAGAGGCCAGAAGAGACAGCAGTGGGCTTTCTGGAGTTATAGGTGGTTGTGAGCCGCCATGTGGGTGCTGGGGTGAACTTGGCTCCTTTGCCAGAGCAAGAAGCACCGTTAACCACAGAGCCATCTCTCCAGCCTCTAGTTTGCTGTTTTAATTTGGACTTTATTATATCTGTAAATATATGTGCGTGTGGTATGAATTTGTATGTGTGGACGGTCTTGGTCAAGACCTAGGGTCAAATAGCTTTGTGTAAGTAAAACAATCCGAATTGTTTTGCAAAATGCAGACACTGAGACAGTTTGTGTAGTGCTGGGCTTATTTGTCCCTTAAAAATATAGAAGTCCTCTGGAAAGCTGTCTAGAATGAGCTTTTGGATTTTTTTGTTTGTTTATTTGAGACTCTGGTAAAATCTGCGACACACTCTGCTTCCTCTGTGGCAATACGTCTGTTTATCATTTCTTTCTCTTTTAGAGTCAGTTTTGATAATTTTCTTTTGTAATTAAAGTCTTAATTTTTTCTAGTTTTTTACTCTGAAGTTGATCCAAGTGTCACAATTGTTGTCATTGTTCCTCTACTAATATAAGCTGGAGAAATATCTATTTTCTAGTTTTTATTTTCATTTAGTGCTCTTTTCCTCTCTAATTTTTGGAGGAAACCTCCAAACTTTTGATATTGCCCCTCCAAAGGAAAACAAAAATTAGGGAAAACTGCCCTGCTAATTTTGAGAAGGCTAATCTACTCCCAATTTCAAAGCCAGATAGGAGCTATGCAAAAAAGAAAAACTGCAGATCAATTTTACTTATAGATATAGAATCAAAATCTTAAGCAAAATAGTTGCTAAACAAATCTGATAATATATATTAATATATAAAATATTATATTATTATATAATGCATTCCATATTATATATCACACATTATATTATTATATCATATGATGCATGAATATCATATGTTACATGTGATATATGTAGCACGTAATATGTAATATATTGTAATATATGTATTAATATATTATATTAAAAGAATGCAAGAATAGCTCAACATTAGAAAAAAACCACTTGTATTGGCACATTAATAGAGGGGGAAGAAGAAATGCACGATAATCTCAATAATCAGGTGATGTAGAAAAACCATTTGACAATGTTCAGTACCTTTTTATGGTAAAAAAAAAATTAAAACTGGCAGGATGGCTCAGTGAGTAGAGGCATCTACTGTCAAGTCTAACATTTTGAGTTTAATCCCAGGGACCCTCAGAGTAGAAGGAAAGAACTGACTTCTAAAGGTAATATTCTGACCTTTCTGACCTAAGCGCTCCCTCTCTCTCTCTCTCTCTCTCTCACACACACACACACACACACACACACACACTAGAGAGATAGATAGATAGATAGATAGATAGATAGATAGATAGATAGATAGATAGATGCAAAAAATTAAAACTAAATATTTGGAGTAGAAAAAGATACTTACCTTGACAAAGTTTATATAACTCAAGGGAAATGATACCTACAATAGATATGCTTGAGATAGTTTTAAGACCTCGGTATCCCTTACAATAATTAATTGATCCAGTATTAAAGATTTCACTAATGTTGTGAGGAGTGGGGAAAGAGTGAGAGCTTGAGAAGACACTCCTGTTGCTATCATCAGGTACTCATATGATTTTAATCTTGATGGGTGTGGGTGAGAGTAACAGCTGTGTGAGGACGCAGTGAGGTCCCCAGGCACAAGATCGCCTTACAAAATCAACAGGACTGTCTACACAACAGCCAACTAGGAAGCCACGCTGAAACGTGATTGGTGCGACATGCAATTGTTAAGAGATGGCAGTAAAAGAAACTGTATAAATGTAACGAAAACTGAGCACCACCGTCCTGGCAAGAAGAGTCACCGCATATTTGAGAGTCAAGCTAAGAACATGTAAGATCTCTAGGACACGAACTTTCAAGCGTGACTAAATCGACAGCCCTGGTTAAGGAGGCGATGGTCATGGCCAGGTCAGCTCTCCCAAGCCTCATTCATAAAGTCAACGAATCGTCTCATGGTAACAGTTGTAATGAAAGGTACACATATGTACACAGACTCAAACACGTGTGTATGTAACTTACTGGGTCTACTCCAAAAGTGAAAGAAAATAACAGAAGTCTATAAAGAGCTAAGTTAAAAAGATGAAGGAGGGCAATATGGAGCCATGGTAATTGAAACTATGGGGACAGGGGCAGAATGCAGTCGGTAAAGTGCCTGCTTCACAAACATGGACATCCCAGTTCAATCTCCAGAACACACAGAAGGCTGTGGTAGGACGTGCTTGTAATCCCAGGGCTGGGGAGGTGGAGACAGGAGGATTCTCTAGGGTCATGGCCAGTCAGCCCAGTGTAATCTATGAGGTTCAGGCCTGTGGGACACCCTGTCTCAGAGGGAATGACATTTGAGGTTGTCCTCTGGCCTCCATGCTCCTCTCTCTCTCTCCTTCCTCTCCCTCCCCCCTTCTCCCCCTCTCCCTCCTCCTCCTTCCTCTCATCAAAGCAACCAACACAGGCACATGAATAAGCAAATACACCAAATGAGACAAAGGGAAAGCTGGAGAGCACACCCCTGAGCACAGGGTGAGGGCTGGAGACAGAGGAGATGAGTGGGAAAGGCTGGGTTGTTTTGCACAGAGTTTAATCTACTGAGAGAATTATAACCAGATTATTGTTTAGCCTCTTGGGAAAGAAACCCCCTGATGGGATTAAAGATTTAAATGTGAGTGTTAATAATCACACCGTTAGTTGGAACAAGAAGGAGCGATGTCTTCAGACTTGGGGAAAGGAAATTGCTTATCTCTTCAAACTTTAAAAGCACATTCTATGATTCTGAATTTGATTACATCATAATGAAGAAATCCCATTTAACAAAGAAATAGCACAGGCCAATTAAGAGCCAGGTGATAGGAACGGCCTTTTTTTTTTTTTCAAAGTCTAAAGCTGACAAGGGATTCACACCTAGAACGTAAAAGGAACTCCACAAGGGGACAAGCAGAGGACATCAGGTCCAGCAGAAAAACGGGCAAGCGACGTGACAGGCAATTTACAGAAAAGGAAACCCCAAAAGCTAATGAGCACACAAAGCGAGGCTCAAACTCATTAACAGTCCAAGAAATGCAAATTAAAACCAGACATCACTTTGCACCTTCAGACTGGCAAAAACTCCACAGCTGGGAAATACCAATTAATGCAGAAAGGAGGAAGTTAGGATTCCTCACACTGGGCTGATGGGCGTGTAAATTGGTAAGGGTTTTTTCTTTTCTTTCTTTCTTTTTTTTTGTGAGCCCGCACTACTTATGCAAATTATGCACACAGGTGCCCAGAAGCCCCAAAGGGAAATCTACAAGGTTGGTTTTGGTTTGTTGAAGGGCAGATAGGTACAACCTGGAGTGACCCCACTATCATGAAGCAGAAGTTCCTGTGACCACAGAACCACACAGATAGAATTATTCTAGACTTCTTTTGGACTATTTTACAGCCCAGCATGAGCGAATTAGTGCATCCGAGGGCAAAAATCACAGATAACTGTTGTCTGCTTCAGGTGCTTTTTTTCCAGCTGGCAGCAGAACAGAACGTGTGGCTGGGGACATAATTGATAGAGTACTTGCTAATCACTCATAAAGCCTTGAGTTTGATCCTCACCACCGCACCACGTAAACTGGGTGTGGTGACGCCTGCCTATAATCTCAGTGCTAGGGAGGTGGAAGCAGGAGGATCTGTCAAGGTCCTCTTCAGCAAGTTCAAGGCCACCTGGAATGCCTGAAAGCTCCCCAAACAAACAAAACAAAATGAATCCATTCACCAAGTCTGTGGCAATGTACCTTGTGCCCAAGGCTTGTCTGTCTCCTGTAGCAAAAGTGGCATGCCATAGCTGGAAGCAGAAGCCAGGGCCCCTGCGATTGGCGAATGGGGTGAGCATCCTGTGGGGGCAAAGAGGTTCTAGAGCAGTATCAGAGTAACTCTTCTGTTCTACCTCGTGGGAAGGAAGGCACCTGATCTTAGAACCGTGATGTGAGCTGGAAGGCACATCTGATGACTTCTCTGGTCTTCACAAAGGGTGGCTTTGTCAGTTCTTATTAGAATTGAGCATTATCGGGGAGAAATTTTTCCAAATAACTATTTCTTGAAGATGCTATTTTTTAAGGCAAGCCAATATGACACCTGTGGACATGTGCAATCACTTGACGAATCCCCTGATGTGGCTGGCACTCAGCCCCTGTCTGTGGGATGCCCATCACTTCTGACTCCACCTTCTCAATGAAAGCCCGGATGGCCAGGGTCTCTTTGCCCTGGAATGAGGCTTCTAAGAACTTCTTGGGAACAGCAGTTTCTATGCCAACCACTTAACCTCACCCACCCAGATGAGCCCTTTTGCAGGAGACTGACTGACTCTAACTGTCCCTTCAGAGGGACACACTACACACACACACACACACACACACACACACACACACACACACACACACACCAGATTCCGACTCTTAAAAACCAGAATGATTACCCATGGATACATATGAAAGCCACAGACTCATATGAGACCCATGGTACTTCCAAACGTCCATGCAGAACCTTGCAATTGTGTACAAGATGACCTGCTCACGACTGTCTTCAGGTGCACACAATAACCTGCAAGTGGCACACACACCTGCTGTCACCCACACTAAAACCTTGCTTTTCCCATCATCCCTTCTGTCTTCTGGGATCATGACTCTCTCCCTCCAGGTTATCAGTCTTGGTGTTATCCTTGACTCCTTCCACATATTCTAACCTATCTGGAAAACCTGCTGCTAGGAGCTTCACACTGGGCATGGTGGCTCACGACTTTCATCCCAGCACTCAGAAGGCAGAGGCAGGCAGATCTCTGAGTTTGAGGCCAGCCTGGTCTACAGAGTGAGTTTCAGAGTTACGGCTACCCAGAGACGCCTCCAAAAGCCCCAAAACCAAAAGCTGTAGTCAACTTCTGCTCGGCTCCCCTTTCCCACCCTGCAGGGCTGCACCACTCTCACGAATGTTGAGATTATTTCAGGAACCTTGTTTTCTGTTTTGCTTTTTGGAGACAGAGGCTCATATAGCCCAGGATATACCTGGCCTTGACCGCCTGATCCTCCTGCAAGCTAGGATTACGGACATGTGCCACCACACCCAGTTCTAATTTTTCTCCATACTCTGCCTGTCCTCACAGTTTGTTCTCAGGGCACCAGATGGGGGTTCTTAAGTCCCAGCTGGAAAATGTCATGCTGAATACTTTACTACAGCTCTATATTTTACACCCAAATAAAAGCCAAGTCCCCAGCCAAAGATTGCCTGAATGGGTCCCTGGCTAGCCTTGTCCCTCTCCTCCTGCTGCTTCCCTGACCCTCCCCCACACTTTGCAGATCCTGCAAGCTTGCTGCTGTGAGTCCATGGTGGGGCCCTCACACCAGCCAGTGTCCTGCTTGGACAGCACCCATCTCCAGATCTCCAAAGCCTTGGCTGTGTTCGTCCAAAAGGGCCGAGGGACAAGTGAGAGCTGGAGGTTAGAAGTCAAGATGGAAGTGCCCCCATCTATACCCCCACCACAGGCTCCTGCAGGGGGGGTCCCCTCCCTTCCTCCCTCCTTAGTGCCCCATGGTTTGTAGACCTGTTACTCCCATCTCTGCCATTGTCTTTACCAGGCCTTTTCCTCTGTGTAGCTCTGGCTATTTCCTTATAAGGACACCATTCACAGTCAAGTGAGGGCTGACCGATTACACTTGCAATGGCCCTATTCCCAAGTAGGGTTTTAGGACCTTAGCATAATCTGGGGAGACTGGGGAGGTGGCCATGACAAGATCTGTGGCGTTAGTGCACAGTTTTTAAGGATTTCCCCAGCATCATTGTTCTTGGTGCATTTTCCTTGCCATGGCAGAATACCTTGTGGTTTAAGGCCATGGTAGAGAGGGTGTGGCAGCAGGAATGTGGGCGTGACTGGTCATATTTCGTGCTCAATCAGAAGGCAGAGAGATGCACATTAAGCCTCTGCTGGCCTCCTTTTTCTACAGGAAGGGAGCCTGGCCCACAGAATGACAACGACCATTTTCAGGATGAAAGCTCTCTGGGAGCACCTTTACAGAGGCACCCAGAGTATGTCTCTTAGGCGATTCAAGATTCAACCAGATTGGCAATGAAGATGAACCATGACATCTCAAAGCATTCCCCCAACCCGTGGACAGCTGTGATCCATCCCCCTTCCCCAGCCCTCCAATCTCTTCATCAGGGCGTGGTTTTGTTTTTGCTGTAGTAGATATCACCAAACACAGTGCGATACTCACGCTTTTCCGTAAGTCTGTCATTTCTTCTGTCTGTTTGTCTTTTGGAAGGCAAGTCCCATGCGGACTGGTTTGGGCTTTGTTCTCTGATAGACTGACATAGGTGTGCTCCATGAGGGTCTGAGTGGACGAATGGGGGGAATCCTCAGAAACACACATGTGCATGTGTCATGTTCACACCATTACGCACAACCCATATGCACAAGCCACGTGGCTACACACAAGTTCAGGCTATATGGAGATACACAGGCACATGAACACTCTATGCACATGCATAAACACGAAGACATACACAAGTACACACAAACACAGATGTCCACATGCACATAAGCATACACACACAGGCACACGTGTGCATGCATATGTATCCACATGCAAGGGTTTTCAGGCCCTGTGAGTCACTTAGAAAATCACCCTGGTCTCGGCGATAGGAAACAAGGCCACCCTGTCATTCTCATGAGCCCTGTGGCTTTGGAATTCAAAGCGTCCATGGTCTCAGCTGAGGTAATCACATTTAAAGGCATCTTTCCTTACATATCTAGCAGTTACACGGAACTGGCTTGATTGACTCGGTACTCATCAGATCTCTCTCTCTCTCCCTCTCTCCTTCCCTCCCTCCCCTTTAGATTTCAGCTCTCTCTCTCTAGGATCTCTCTCATATGGTGGTCTCTGAGCATCCTCTAAGAACAACTGTTCCATGAATATGTTAGAGACTGCATGACCTTTGTGACTTACCTGAAATACCATGACATTTTAATCACACCCACAAGTGAGTCTCAGCCCACCCCCACTCAAGGAGAAGAGGACATAGATTTTACCTCTTGATCAGGGGACTGTGGAAGAATTTGCAACCATAAATGACCACACACGCACATCCAGGAATGTTTACATATCACACACACACACACACACACACACACTGTGTACATACAGACTATACACTGTACCTATACATGTAAATACACACCTCCATCCTGAGAGCAGACGTACACAAACACATATGTATATGAATCCCATGTAAAACAGTCATACAAGTGTGTCCAGTCACCCCCCCCCATTTATATATACAGTGTATACTGTTTGTATACATGTAAACACACACCTCTATTTTAAGGAAAGACGTACACAAACACATATGTATATGAATCCCATGTAGAACAGTCATACAAGTGTGCCCAGTCACACATACACACACACACAGCTGCAGCAGACTGTGCCCTGTGGATACCCAGATGGTGCCCAAGCCACACATGGTTTTTTTTTTCTTCTGACCCTAGGCCCCTGCCTGGGTGAGCTGGGCCAAGACAGGTGGAACAGTTGCTAGTATGGGATGTACCCCTCCCCCAAGCTCTTTCCATGGCTGGTAGTGGCAGGGGCCTGGCAAGAAAGAAAACAAATAACCTTGCAGGGTTTAAATAAGCAAAGTTTTGTGCAAAGCAGAGGTTAATGTACTTTATTGTTCAATGTCATGTTCCTAGTGGATTGGTGGAGGGAAAAATGTGATTAATTGCCCCGTAGCCCACGGATCTACAATTATTTGGTTGTTGTGAACAAATAAAGGACTTCAGTATCCATCATATTCAAATGAGGCGGCAGCATAAATGATGGCGGACTGGGGAGGAACAAAACCCAGGCGTGTTCCTCCAGGATGGAAAGCGACTGGCGCCTTGTCAGCCAGACGCAGGACAGTGGCTGGACGAACCCCTCTGTCTCTGTACCGCCAGCGAGGGCCAGGCTGACCCCCGCAGGGGCCGCTGTTAATTCATGTCACCCTTCGCACCTCCAGCCTGCCTGGTAGGAAGAGCAGGCGCCAATTCCCTAATAAAGACTTGTTTTGCAACGAGGCTGGATTGGGGCGGGGGCACAGATCTTCATTAGCGCCCCTTTCCCGGGCCACGCTCGTTACAGAGTACAGGTACTGGCTAAATGTGTCCGATCATTCATCATGATTTTGCCCTCCACTTTGTCACAGCGTGGGGATTTAAGGAAGATAGATGGTACGAGATGTTGTCTCCTCCGCAGACGCTTTCTGCTCTGGTAAGTGTGTCCGAGGCAGAATTATTTCGCCACTTTATTATTTCCTAGTGAGTGTTTGTCAGAGCGTCGCCTCTTGGAAGGAGCGAGTTGTTTCCTGTCACTCAGGGATGTCGCGGGAGCTGTGATGCTTGGCTGGGCTCACCAGCCAGCTGGAACCCAGGCCGGGTCCCCAGGCAGGACTGTGAGGGGTCCTGCAAGGCTGGGCTACAGGGTGAATGTCAAATACAAGGGAACCAGGGAGGGCCAGGCTTTGGGGAAAGATGAGATCAGGGGCTTTGGACAAACTGGATTGGGTCAGGGGGAATCCTGGGAGTGTTTGTGTCCTGGCCTGGCTAAAGGCCAGGGTGCCGGGTGGGGAGCTGTTGACATCAGTGTCCAAAGAGCTGTGTGAGTTTGGCCTTAAGTTGAGCCAGCTGGAGAGGGTGTGGAAAGGCTGAGGCTTGCCTGGCTGCCCATTGCCAGAGGAGAGTACAGCTCACCCTGGGGCACCAGAGGAACTCTCTGCCCTGATCAGGGGCAAGTAGTGACCAGAGGGCCAAGTAGTGACCCACAGGGGGACCTAGCTTGTGGGGCAATGAGAGGAAGTAAATGATGAAGGCTGGCAGGCTTGGAAGATGACTAAGTTGGTAAAATGCGTGCCATGCAAGCGTAAGGATCTGAGTTCAGATACACAACACCCATCCATATAGAGCCAGGTGGCCTTAGCAAGCTGGGGACGGAGGGACAGGTGACCCCGGTGCTGGCCAGTGAAGTCTGAGTTCAGTGGGAGACCCTGTCTCAAAGCTAAAGTGAAGAGCAATGGAGGAAGACACCCGATGTCAACCTCTGGCTGTCATGCCACCCACACACATATGCACATTCACACACAAGGCTGGAGAGCTGCGCACAGCTGGAAGCCAGAAGCCGGAGTCCTGCACTTAGGTCTCGGAAGACTGGAAAGTGATTTCCTTGCCTGCCATCGAGTGAGTCCTGTTCCAGGCAGAAAGTGGGATAGGGAGTCGCCCCAGCTCTTATGCTCCTTTCTCGCACATGTTCACCCTTCGAGGGTCTCTCAGCTGAGGCCAGGGATCCTCAGCCACACCAGTGCTTGGGGCACATGGCTATGGAGGACTCTGCTTTCTCTTTGTTTTCCTGTGGGCCGGGCTGCTCTGGTTGGAGAATCCAGATGAACAGTCTTTGGAGGCTCCAAGGAAACCAGGCAAGCTGAGGGGAACGAGGTCAGGGACCTGAGAGGGCACTGAGCCTTTCCCTGTCTTCAGTACGTCTCTGTCAGAGCGAGCCCCCCTGCCATCTGCTCAGTGTTCCCTCTTTCTCCTCCTCAAAGCATCCCCAGAGATGGGCCAAACATATAATTTAGAAATCAGGGAGGCCTGGGCTCAAAACCTTCATTTGGAATAATGTTTTTGAGCCTCAGTTTCCCCAGTTGTTAGAGGTACATGTTGTAGGTGTCCTGTCAACCTAGGCATACCCCAGACCCTTTCTCTTGGGTTTCTGTGGGTCCTGCTGGCTCTGTCCACTCTGAAAACATGGCTTTCTAGGTACACCTCAGCCACTCCTTGGTGTGGATGGCCCCATAAGGAACCAATTTCCCACAGTGCACCTGACTGCTCCAGTTCCTCCAACCCAACCTGGCTGACCTGGAACACAAACCTTGCCCATTAAGAGCCCACAGGCTGGTGGGGGAAGAAGAAACATAAGCCACTCCTCACCCATACCCTGGTCACTGTCAGACCCCCTGAGGTTCTGCTCTCAAGCCAGAGGTCCTGTGGCTGGTGCTGTGCACCCAGCACCTTACAATCACACCACAGTCCTTGCAGTCTTACCCCTGATTTGAAGCTGAGAAAACCAAACCTCTGCAGATGGACTAGGGTGCTGAAGGTGACATAGCTGTCATTCATGACTCGTAAATTCCAATATGGGCCAATTCCCTTTGGGGGCCAATCTTGCCTTCTGGGCTGGGCAGAGTTGCTATTTGGCTCATTGGTGGAGAGCTGTGATGGACACTTATTAATTCTAATCAGGGTTCAGCTCATCTGGCTTTTTATTTCCTTTGCTGCTCACTTGTGGAGGTGTTTCAAACTCACAGCTCCCCATCTTCTAGTAACCACTCAAATAGAACCACCAAAGCTGATTACTTGTCATTTGATGTTAAGTTCCACTTACTCTTTGCTCTCTGGGTTTGTTCATATGGCTTTCTGTTGTGCCTTGCCTACCATTAATTATCCATTCATTAATTCATGCACCCATTTGTGAATTCACTCATTCGTCAATTCTCTCATTCATTAATTCATCCGCCCATTCCTTTTTTTTTTTTAGCAATCACTAAGGACCCATATCTTCAGTGGAAGCTTTGTGCAGCCAAACCAAACACAGCATGTTTTTAAATGTTTTAAAAAACAGTATTTTCAAATGATCTTAATAAGTCAAGATGGACAGTTTCTAAAGAAGGCTGAGCTCTAGCCTAAACACACACACACACACACACACACACACACACACACACACACACACAGTATCTTCCTAATACCTGCCCACTTTAAGTTTAAACCTTGAACTTGCCATTCAAGGCCTTTCCTGGCCCTGCAGCATTATCCCTCTGCTCCCCACTAGCAGCTACAGGCTCCAACCTGCTGTTTACAGCTCTGGCCACCTTCATTTCCTCACCTGGACAGCAGGAATGATGGAGGTGCCTGGCCACTATTACAGACAGACAAGGACAGTCCCAACACTGACGCCATGCCCTCCTCCTGTGGGATGGTGGAAGAGGCGTTCCCTCCTGAACTCAAGTGGACTTTGGTTACTGCCTGGACTATAAATGCTTACAGCTGGATCATAAATGCCATTCACTTTTGTTTAGCTCCTTGAGATTCCCTCTTTTGGAATCTAGTGGCCAGACTCCAAGAAAGTCCATCACAGATGCTCTGTGCACAGTCAGGGCCAACCTGCCCACCATGGGAGTGAGCCATGTGGATAGAGCTCTACTCCAGGGGTACCCCACCATGTGGAAAGAGCTCTACTCCAGGGGGTACCCCACCATGTGAATAGAATTCTACTCTAGGGGTACCCCACTATGTGAATAGAGCTCTACTCCAGGGATACCCCACCATGTGGATGGAGGTCTACTCCAGGGGTACTCCACTATGTGGATAGAGCTCTACTCCAGGGGAACTCCATGGAGCTGAAATTAGTGGACCCTGCCAAGGCCCTGAGCACAGTAAATCCTCAGAGCCATTTTCAGACATGACAGGTAGGAAGCTTGTCATCCAGCCAAAGATAACTGAGGTGCCAGCCCCATAGAGTTCTTGTGGGAAAATGAAATGAGCCAGTTGTCATGACAATGGACCACACAAGTGGCTTCAAATGATATTTGTGTCTCACAGTCCTGGGATGAGAGGATCAGTGTGGTCAGTGCCTTCTGAGGTCTCTGCCTGTGGCTGTAGCTCTCTCCTCCTTCCAGTGTCTCCCACAGTCCCCTCTGGGTATGTCCTTAACGCCTTTCTATGTCAAGACAGTGATACCAGATTAGATGTCACCCCTAATGACCTCATTCTAAAGTCACTCTTACTTTAAAGAGCTGTGTGTGGTTACAGTTCCATCCTGAGAAGCTGGAGTCAAGATGTCCATATAGGAGTCACAGTGGGAGACAGTTTAGCTGGTAACAATAAAGGCCAGTGGAGCACTCTGAACATTCCCTGCTCAAGAAAGCCCTCAGTCAGTGTCAGCCAATGTTCCCCACTGCCTTCTGCCTGTACTCAACCCATGTCACCTCCTTCTAACCCCAGGGAGCTGGATCAGGTCCCCAGGCCACCTTTTGGCTGTGTTTTCTGTCTGACCTGCCTACTCCTGGATCTCATTCACCCAAATCCTTCCTGTCTCAAGAGGCCAGCCCTCCCCCTCCCTGGGCTTAAGGCCCCAGCAGCAGTGTCTAAGGCCCTTCTTGATAATCTTTCAGCCTAATGTGTGTGAGAAGACTTGGCTTTTTATTTTCTAATCTGAGTTTTTGTTTTGCTTTACAATATAGAAATAGGGTGTATTTTTTTTCTGGTTATAAAAACAATGTGTTCTCAGTTTATAAAACCTGCATAGCTTTCTTTCTTTCTTTCTTTCTTTCTTTCTTTCTTTCTTTCTTTCTTCCTTCCTTCCTTTCCTCTTTTCTTCCTCCTCCTTCTTCTTTAAATCACCTTAAACTAACATACTGAGTTTTATTTGTTTTGTTTTGTTTTTGAGACAAGGTCTCATGTAGACTAAGCTGGTCCCAAACTTACTATGTAGCCAAGGAGAATCTTGAACTTCTGATCCTCCTGCCCTCATCTCTCAGGAATTGGGATTACAGGAATTTCACCTCCTGTTTATGGGGTGCTGGGGATCAAACTGTTAGGCAAGCAGTTTACCAACTGAGTCATAACCCTAGCCATGAAGACCTTTAATGTCATGGCTTCTCTCTTCCTGGAATTTTTCACAGGTGTGAATGCAATATGGGTATGGTGCATTGTCCCTTAATTCTAGGGTAACAGACTGTAGGTTGCAGGCTTGACTGCACAGCTCCAAAGTAGAGAGGAATTACAGTAAACATATTTATTTATTTACAGTATGCATCTTGAAAAGCGCACACCTCTTAGAATCAAGAAAACATGGCATAGTCAGGGAGATGGCTCAGCAAGTAAAAACACTGTCTACCAAACCTGAGCCCCCAAGTTCACCCCCAGAACTCATGGGAAACTCCGGATGCTGTGGCAGGCACCTGTGACCCCACAGCTCCTGTAGTGAGATAGAGAGCAGAGACAAGAGAGTCAGCCAGAAACTCTAAAGTCAGCTAAGCCTGGAGTCTCAGTACAGCAGAAGAGAACCTGCCTCAACGGGGTGGGGAACCAACTTCTGAACGCTGTCATCAGACCTCTTATACAGACACCACACACAGAGAAGAAGGAGAGAAGGCAGGCAGGGAGCCAGGGAGGGCTACATATTACAAAAGTGAATCTATGGGTATTATAGTTGGGAAGAGGATTGTTCTAGTTTAAAACCCTGGATCTTGCTGGGTTGTGCCAGCTAATCTTGAACTTCTGTGCTCAATAGGTTTCCTGCTGCAGCCTCCCAAGTGGCCAAGATGATAAGTGCCTGGCTCGTGAACACTGTTTCAGGGACTTTGTTTAACAAAGCTTGTCCATTATCCCACATCAACGAATGGATGGGGCCACTGTGGATTTTAGTGGCTGCATAGTATTCCATAAAACTGATGTCTCACAGTGAAGTCATTCCTGGGCTTCTCGTGCAGGGCAGTTGAAGGTCTCTGTGTTCGTGCCAGGGTTGCCAGCCTGGAGCACACTGGTTGTGGGAGCAGCTGGTGTGTGTTCATCTGTCAGCAATGCCAGGCCATGAGCCTGGAGTCCCCCTACGCCACCACCATGCAGTTGCACTGAGCTTTTCAAAGCTCCCAACTAACTCAATGTGTTTCCCGCCTGGATGACCCAGCTCTGCTGTTCTCTCATCTTCTTCATACCCTCTGCTTCTTGGTTCTCGGCTCTAAGCACACGTTGATCTCTCCTGCCTCCGGGTCTTTCCACCATCTTCATCCCACTCACTACTCGGACACCCTCTCCAGGAAGCCTTCTATGACTTAGCCCTTCTTGGGGAGGTTCTGCTGACCTTCCTTGGGAGGCTCACCATGCTTACCATGGCAAATCAGGAAATTGTCAGTAGTTCGCTATTCTGAAATTATGCTATAGGCAATTTCTGATGGTTGGCCTAATATAGGTCCACTGTGCCGCCCCTTCAGTGCTGAGCGATCACCTTAGGACAGTGGCCTGTCTGTAGTGCTCACAGTGGAGCTGTCCCAGCACCGTACCCAAACACAGACGGCCTCATCTGCCAATATTGATGAATATGTGAATACTGAAGCCTCAGGTGAGATCGAACCTGAGACCTGAAGTGCCTCAGCACAGTCTAAGCTAGCATACTCTGCTCTGTGGTCACCTGCCTTCCACTTGGCATTGACTAAGAGGTCAAGGCTGGGTGCGCATTACTGGTTGAAGTGACTGGCTCTAGATGCCATAATTTCCCATCCAGTTTCTCCAGGACTGTGTCCAGTCTTACTTTGAAATGTCAAAAGCAGCTGAGCTCCCTCTAGATGAAGAAACCAGGCCGAAGACATGGGGTGCAGCCTCTCACCAGTCTCCTCAGACCTGGTGGACCAGGCTTGCAGCTAGTGCGCTGCATACCCATGACCACATGGTGGCAGTGTTGGCACCAACTGAGCTCTGGGAGGCGAAGGGAGCCCCAGCCGTTTCCAGCAAGATGCCTTCAGAGGCTGCTGTGGAGTGTGCATGCTGGGTGCACAAAAGGGTGTGTGTGCTGGGCAGGATGTGGGGGTTCCCCATGTCTGTAATGATGGTAAAGATGGTAGGGTCTAGAGGGGTCTGTATGCACAGATACACTTGCATGCTTGGCTTTCTGTATGTGGTATTTGTGCCCTGTGGGTGTTTTAACAGTATGTCTTTGTGTCTCTGAATCTGCATAACTATAAGAGCTAAGGACACTCACAGTGGGAGAGTGTTTTGTGTGTACGTATACAGGTAGGGTAAGTGTGTTTCTGGGAGAGAGCAGGAAGCAGCTTGGGATGTGTATCTGACTGTCGGTCTATACCACCCTGGATCTCTGTCTCTCCCTGCCTGGGACACTCTCCTCCATAGACAGCTACTCTGATTCTGACCCTCAGAGCCTCTAGCTGGGGCTCATAGGTTGTGCACCATTGAAGATGCTTTGTCCCCACTCCCCTGCCCACATCTTTCTCTGGGCCTCCTCCCTCCAGCTCTGCAAAGCTGAGCTTCACCTAATGCAGCTTCAGGACTCTGAGTGCACATAGTGTGACGGCAGCCTCAAGTTAACATGCAGTAGGTCTACCACAGTTCCCCATCCCGGAGAAAAGATAGCCTTATCACTGGGGTCCTGGGCGTCCCACAGAGCTGATTTCAGTGTGTGACCATGGGTCCTATCTTCACCTTGCGATGCCCAAGACAAAGCCTGTACCCTCAGACCTCAGAGTGAGTCTAGGTCTCAGATGCAGCGG
Source organism: Cricetomys ansorgei (assembly GCA_026225945.1). Lineage (NCBI taxonomy): Eukaryota > Metazoa > Chordata > Mammalia > Rodentia > Nesomyidae > Cricetomys > Cricetomys ansorgei. The sequence goes on from JAMJFZ010002981.1 coordinate 3,424,872, forward strand.
CCCAAACCTTGGGAGGACATGGGGATGCCACTAGCTCCTTCTCCTGGTCCCATCTCTTACTCCAGGCAGGCAGATCACAGCTTCTTCCAGCTTGCTCCCTTCTCTGCCAGGCGAGGCTCCAGAGTGGCACGTCAGACCACGTCTGGCCACCCTTCCCCCCATGGTTATTAATAATTGGGTATTAGGCAAGAGGCACTATCGATTCTGGCGCGGGCAGCTCCAGGTCGAGGTAATTTATGGAAACGCCCGTGTCCCTGGTGATAAATAATGGGGTGATGGTGGGGATGGGTCACTAGTGAGCAGCTTCCATCCTCCACCCTGTCCACTAACACACCAGCTCATAAACGGAGGAGCGAGGGGGTGACCCGCGAAGTAGGAAGACAAAGGGTGCTTTGGGTGATGTGAGCCTCCAGTAGACAAGGGGAGCAGAGACACGGCTCTGTGGTCGAGGTGTCGGGAGCTGGCAAGAGTGAAAGGGAGAGACAAAGAGGGCAGAAAAGCAAACAGGGTATAAGAGGGAGACAGCGGGGACAGTAGACTCAGAGGGAGAGATGACATGGGAGAGCCATAGAAGACAGACAAGGCAGAGGAGGGTGAGGTGGAAGAGCCCGCAGGCCTGCAGGGTGGGACAGCAAGGGCAGAGACAAAGAAAGAGAACTTGAACAATTAAGTCCAGCTGCTCCCAGCGAGCACTGCGTGCAGGGTCCACGCCGCGTTTGCACCTGTGAACTCCAGCCCCAAGGGAGTCACCAGGACTGTACACTTGGGAGGCAGACTTTGAATCCCAGCTATCTCCTGGGCCCAGCTGTGTAGCCCTAAACAGGTCACTTCTTTTCGAGGAGACTCTCATCTGCCCAGCTGGGAGAATGAACCGTCAAGGCCCATCCATGCACTTGGGACCTCAGTGTGTGCCGGGCCTCAGGGTGCACAGCCCGTGTGTGACAGTAGCAGGTGGTTCTGGTGGAGTTATGCACTTCACGTGACCCTAACTCTACTGAGTGAATAGAAAGTCAGTCAGCCACAAGTAAACCAGGGCAGTGCCATGTGAGTCGTTGGCTCAGTGGCTTCGGGGAGGTTTACTCTGGGCCTGGACTTACGCAGGAGGGAGGGGTGTTCCTAGGGGTAGAAGCGTGATAGGATGATGTTTTCAAGGCTGGAAGGGAGGCCATCAGGGCCTGGATTGGAGCCTCTAGTGAACCCACACCCACCCACACATACACAGAGTCACCAGCTTTAACTGGCTGGCCATCCCGTCTTGGGCAGAGCCAGGGATGGGGGCTGTTCCTTCCCTCTGGGTCCACAGTGCTCACTTTGACAACCCAGAGCCTGGGGCTTCTTGGAGAGGTGCCAGGTGCTGCCTGCCCTCCAGTGTCGGCCACCTTTTCTGGGTGGAAAGAGGTATCAACCCTAGTCTGCAGGCTGACCTGAGAAGAAGCACACCCATTCTGTTTCCTCTGGAATGGTGTCTTGGTCCTGCTGCCTACTGATCAGGTGGCTGCGCACAGGGCCCCTGTGTTCTCTAGGGTCCCAGAGTCGTGTGCAAGAGTACCTAGCACCAGAGGAAAATGTAATATGGTTCTGCTCTCAGGGTCCCCTCCCCCACTGCCTTTCCCTTCCCGCCGTAGCTCCCTCCTTCATGTCTGAGACTCACGTGTAAGAGCCTGCAGTGACCTTGACATGGCTTTAGGTCCTGGCTTTGAGTCGCCACAGGTCAGCATCGCCGTCACGCCCACCCCATCCTGATTGTGGGACCCTCCCACACCAGGGAGAGACCTCAGGTGGTCAGGCCCCTCGTGTTGGCAGTCTCCCTGTATCCATCCATCTCTGTGTTCTTCTGTCTGTTCCCAGAGACTTCTCATCACACCTTGACCTTCACTCTGGAGGTGATATAGGCTCTTCTTAGCAACTGCTCTCTTGGGAGTACCGTGGCTTCCTAGTAGGGGCACCTAGACCATTCCTTGCTATGCCATTCTAGAATCTTCACTGAGCTTCTAAAACTCAACCGGTACTACTATTCCCCATCTCAGCAGCTAATTAACATTTTGTTTTGCCTCCTTATTTTACAGGTATCCAAGAGGGTGGAGCTGAGATGGTGATGTCATGGCCAATACCATGGGTACCATCTTATAAAGAGTGAGCCCAGGCAGTTTAAAAGCACTGGACTCTTGCTCACGGGACTGGGGCTATCCTGTGATGAGTAGATGGGCTCAGAGGCCTTCAAATCTTATGCCTGTGTGGCTGGGGGGACAACTTGAGAGCAGGTGTGAGACAGAGATACCTCCCTGATCAGTGCACTTGGGACCAGTTAAGGATGGGTGAGGAAGGCCTGCATCCTACAAGGAAATGGGGAAGTGGATAGTCTATGCGGGGGTGGGGGTATCCTTTCCTGCCCCCATAGAGTGGGTACCCAGAACAGCCATCAGGGCTAGAGATGGTCTGTGGGGTCAGCAGGATGGGCCTGGTGCTCAGGATGCTAGAGAAGATGCACTCCTGGGTCCACAGTGTTTGTTGCATCCTGACACAACACCACAGTCACCAGGCTTGGCAGCGTCTGGCACCAAGCAAATGAGAGAGGAGATGAGCTGGGGCTGAGCAAAGGACAAGGGCTGGAGCGTGCAGAGGGGGCGAACTGAGGCCGTATGCAAAGCCTGGAGTCTCGTGGAGCTGGGAAGAGGGACATTCATCAGGTCCTCCGGGCGAGCGGAAGAGATCTGTCAGCTGGCTGTGGTTTGGGAAGCATGGAAGTAGACATCAGCTAGGGAATCTGTGTGTGCCTTCCTGTCCAAATGTTCTCCTAAAGCTAGCAAGGCGGGGACTGCCTGCTTCCTCGGGCAAGGGCAGGCAGGTGTACACCAGAATCTGGAGGCCTTGTCAGTGCATCATGAACGTGAGGTGAGCGCTCCACCATTGAGCCACACCCGGGCTCTCCCCAGCTCTTTTAGATACTTTGCCTAGAAGCGAAGCCTGGACCTGTTGGCCATAACCGGGGTTTCCGAGAGATCCCAGAGCCCTTTCTGGCTCCTCACAAGATGGGGTCATCTCAGGGACTTGCCCCATGTCTTTCCAAGCCCACCTGGCTGGTGACAGAGGCAGGCAGGCTTGACAGAAGGTGTATGGAACTCTGCTCTGGTCCCACAGCCCAGCTTGGTGGTCCCCTGGCACACAGGGGATTCCTTCTCCTCGGCTTGCTGCACCTCCCTTCCTCCCAACCTGCGCTGCCAGCTGCCTACTTTGTCCCAGCACTGGTTGCTCTAGAGAACCGCCCTCTCCCTCCTGGAGAGGGGCTGTGACACTGTGGAGTCCCGTGCAGAGTCTGGCTCCAAGGAAACCCTTGTCACTGGTCACCTTGCTCACAGTGGGTTAGATGCTGAAAGAACGAACAGGGCACCTATGGCCCTCCAGGCGGGTTGGACATGGGGACCGGCCGAGTGGCCGCTGCTGGTGGGCCTCAATGCCCCTCCCAGGCCCTCAGCACCTCCCCCCAATGGCTTTGTTCCCGACCTCAAACCGCAGGGAGAATAAAGTTTGTGAAATATTAGTTTAATAAGACATGCGACTACTATTAAGGATCCAAGGGTTCTTATTTATTATTCATGGGGCCGCGTGATTTAGGGGTGAGTGGGTCCTCAGAGGCTCTGCTTGGCGGCCTCTCCCGCAGCCAACCCTCCCCGCTGCGCCTGGCTTCCACCACCCTCTCCCCCTACACCTGCCCGCACTGTGGTGATCACAGGGACCTTCCACCCTCACCAGGTGTGGAGTGGGGGTCAAGGTGGCCGCAGCTCTTCGCTGGCTGCTTCCCCTGGGCTCCGACCTGTGCTGGAGTGGCAGGAGAGGAAGGTCATGTCTGCCCAAGTCTTGCCTGCAGAGCCCTACCCTTAGCTTTGGAGCGGGCGCTCGGGGAGGGGTTCCTCTTCTGTCTCTTTTTTAGGGGCCCCGAACCCGTGAAAACTAGGTAACTGAGGTCGGCCTGGGGCAGATGGGAGAGTGAGGAGGGGACTGGGCTACACCTGAACTAACTTGCTGTGTGACCTTGGGCAGGTGCCTTGCCTTCTCTGTCTCAGGGTTCCTCTAAAAATCCCCCTCTCTCCCAGCAGGAGGGAAATATGCAGGTGTCCGTACTTGCATCTCTTTCAAGAGGCACAAAATTCCTGTTATGACATCACAGGGCCGCCAAATTCACTTTTCTGTGACTTCTTAGTCCGCTTCCTCTCTTGCCCACAAACTCAGAGCCTCTGCCCTGACTTCTTTGGTCATAGGTTAGAGTTGCTCACTGTTGAAATTTGTATCAGTAAAGTCATGTGACTTTTCATAGCACGTGATGGGCAAGAGTTTCCTCCTTCTTTACTGTTGGGCAATATTCCCTGGTGTGACCAGCAACCTGTGAATCCGTTCACCTCCCATGATGGTGCAGGAAGTTTCTGCTGTTTGGCACTCATGAATGACCCCTTCCGGGAGTGACTGCAGCCTCTTGAGTTCTATTTCCCTTGGGTGAATTCTTATGAGTGAGCTTGCTAAGTCAAAATGTGAGTATTTTTTGTTGTTCATTATTTTATTCTAAATATCTCTGCACTGCTAAGGCTCCAGCTCACAGCTTTGAATCTCACTCTACCACCAAGCTATCCATCCACCTGCACCCATGTTTACTGTTTTTAAAAAAGATTTATTTTTATTTTTTTATTTGTATGTTTATCAACATGTTTATGTTTCATGTGTGTGGTTCCCCCAAGAAGTCCAGAAAAGGGTGTCCGGTTCAGGTATTAAAGGTATTAAACAGGTATTAAAGGGGAGTCACCTGCATGAATGCTGGGAAGCAACCTGCTCCTATGGAAGATCAATGTACACCCATAACCTCTTATCTCTAGCCTCCTATGTTTGACTTTTAAAGCCAGTTCCAAGGGCTGGAGAGATGGCCCAGTGATTAAGAGCATTGACTGCTCTTACAGAGGACCCAGGTTCAGTCCCCAACACCCATATGGTTGTTCTCCATCAGCTGTAACTCCAGTTCCAGTGGATCTGGTGCCCTCTTCTGGCCTCAACGAGAATGTGCAGTCATGTGCACATACTCAACACAGATGCATGGGCATATACACAATTTTAAAATAATAAAAGTAAATCTTTAAAAATATAGGTGTATAAAAGTATTAAAATATTACCCAAATCATTGTATTTACAGTCTCATCAGTGACACTTAGGGCTCTCTGTCTGTTCTACATCCTTGATGACACTTGATACTTATTGGTCTTTTTAATTTTAACCACTCTATTGGATGTGTGATTTTAATTTGTGATTTGCTAAAGCTACTGGTCACTTTTTTTGTGTGTGACTTGAGAGCATTTCTGTATTTTCTCTTGTGACCTGTTACTTCCTATTTTGTCTGTCTTCTTGATTTTGCTTTTAGTCATAGGACATATTTACAGACAAAGAATGAAAGCTTGAGGCTGGAAGATGGCTCTAGGGGTAACTATTTGCCAGGAAAACCTCATGGGGTGAGTTTGGATCCACAGAACTTGAGTAGAGCTGGATGCAGTAGCACAAGCACCTGTAGTTGCTACACTCCTACAGTGACAGGAAGAGACAGCCCGCTCACCTGGCACACAGCCAGAGCAAGAGACTGCTTCCAGCCAGGTGAGGACTGACACCCAAGACTGCTTTCTGCACGTATGCCTGAACTTAGGCACTGTATACACAGAGCACAGCAAAGGAATGGGAGCCCTCTGTGAGATGTGTAAGTTGTGAATTTTTTAAATTGTAGTGTGCCTGTGTCTCTCGCAGCCTTTTGATAAATAAGTTTTAACTGAACATCCAGTTTACTATTTCTGCTTAGGTGCCTGTCTGTGTTTTGTGTGCTTGTAGTTGACCTCTGTGTTGTGAGCACATTTCCATAAATTTTCTTGTAGAAGCTTATAGTTCAAGGGTTATGATCTGTTGTAGACTGACCTTTGTGTGTGGTGTGAGGCAGGAGTGAACTGTTTTTCCACTTGTCCATCCAGCTGTCCAGTGTGATTGAAAAGACTTTGCATTTATTTTGCAATGAGTAAGCAAAAGGAGGGAAGAAAGACAAGAAGGAAGGGAGGGTAAGAGAGAGGAAGGGAGGGAGGGAGGGAAGGAGGGAGAGAGAAAGGGGAGATGGAGAGAAAAGTAGGAAGACTGGATGAGAGAATGGGCTCTCTGGGTATGGATCTATCTCAGACCCGCCTCTCCTTACCCAACCGTCTACCTTCATGCCAGGTCCCACAATCTTGATTACATCTTCTTTATAGTGAGTTTTAAAACCAGGAAGAATAAATTAAATATCTTCTTTTAATTTTGCCTGGGTTATCGTTGACCCTCTGCTCATCCACATCAATTTGAGAATCGACTTGCCAATGACTCTTAAAAAATCTATTTGACATTTCGGTTGGGACCCAAGTTTCCCATAAGTCACACTGAGCGGACATTAGGAGTCTCTCTGCCCTCTATGTTGCGCCACTCACAACGACCCTTTCCACCAGTATTCCTCTGGAGATGAGATCCTTCCCAGCAGCCCAGAGGGGGAGTCTGAGGATCCAGAAGCCAAACTCATCCCAGAGCCAGGAACGAGAGAGCTCAGCCTGGTTCTGGGTCATTGCCACACTTCTGGGGCAGCTGTGGAGGACCCCATGTGTCACTAAAATATTGATGAATTGAAACGTTGTGATGCCTGGGGTTCACCTCAAAATAACAGAGTTAGAGTGAGTGGTAACATCAGAAGCAAAATTGGTCATGAGCTGAGGATGGAAATGGGTGTGGGCCTAGAGGACTCATTATACCAACCACCCCATCCTGAACGGTGCGCATTTTATGGCAAACACTTAAAACATAGATCCTCTTTTTTTCTCCTTAGCCTCGCCTGGACTCCACTGCACTCTGGTTAATGACATTCTCTTTGCCATCTGCAGTTTCTCCAGTGGCTGCTCTGTCCCCATGCACCCTGGAGCAGACCCTGCTGTGCGCAGGTGGCCGAGTCCAGGCTCCCCCCGATGTGGGGTTGGCAGGTGGGTTTCCACCTCACCTTAAATGATTTTTGAGATGATTGACCTCCAACAGCTGCCACCTGCAACCCTGGGCAGGGCCCTGGGCCAGCCCCAAGCAGCAATAGAGGGCAGGATGGAGAAAGAAGACTGAGCACAGGCAGAGGGGAAGAGCATGGGGGACTTCAGAGGCCACTGTAGGACCTGGGCTCTGCTCCAAGTGCAGGCTACAGCGGGGAAGGCAACGGTCCCCTACATGTGGGAAGACGTCTGCCACTGCTGTGAAAGAAACAGCATGAAGTGGAGAGACACAGGAGGCTGTCCTGACCACCAACATTGACATGACACGGCCTTGCACCAGCCGGTAGCAGCAGAAGTGGTCGACGTGGCTCAGGCCATGAAGGGTGTCACGGAAAGGTTTCCTCACAGTGGGATTACAGGGGTGTCAGCAGTGGTGGCCAGGGCTGAGCTGGAGCAGTGGGAAGAGTTGACACCTGCCGGGACAGGGTCTGTGGGAACAGCAGCAGGTGGGGCTGAGGTGTGGACATGTTAAGCATGCGGCTTGTTCTTACAAAACCCACATAGGAGTGTAAAGGCCATTGTGACCCTGTGAAAGGTCATCCCTCAGGGGTGACCAGGGATCTGCCTCCTGCATGGTCTGAAGCAGCCACTGGGGAAGGGGTTTCTGGAAGTGTGTTTGAGTGAGAAGACAAATAGGCTCCACAGGAACCTTGAAAGCTGGCACTATGAGATGGGATGACCAATGTGCTCACAGAGGGAGGTGGATGGGCTGGACAGGGGGTCCTGGTGGGGGTCACGGAGGGAGGTAGATGGGCCTGGACAGGGGGTCTTGGTGGGAGTCACGGAGAGAGGTGGATGGCCTGGACAGGGGGTCCTGGTAGGAGTCACGGAGGGAGGTGGATGGCCTGGACAGGGGGTCCTGATGGGAGTCACGGAGGGAGGTGGATGGGCTGGACAGGGGGTCCTGGTGGGAGTCACGGAGGGAGGTGGATGGCCTGGACAGGGGGTCCTGGTGGTATGGGTTTCTGGTGCAATCTGTGAATTTTGCCCAATTTACTTCCTGATTTCCCTAAATTCTCATTTCCTTAGCTACGTTACAGCAGCACAGGGGCCTTCAAATGCACCAAGTTTTCAGAGCCAGGAGCTAAAGACCCATCTGTTGTTTATAAATGGCCCAGTCTGCGGTGCTCTGTGATAGCAGCGGAACACAGACCGAGATGGTCATGTGGCCTGTAGAGTAGGCAAGGGCACCAGGAGCCCGGGTACAGGAGCCAGTGCTGGGGACTGATGGCAGGAGCCTGCTCTAGGACTGGGTCCGCTCACCGGGGTAGTGGCTGCAGCTGGACGGTGTGTCCAAAGCTCGATCCATAAGCATGTGAGTGATGGAAGGAAAGTCCCCTGCATTCACGGGCTCCTCCCACCTGACCCGCCACTGCTCTCCTCCACTCAGTCACTGGTTCCTGTTCCATTTCACTGCCACCAGGACCCCCATCCCAGGCCATCCACCTCCCTCTGTGACCTCCACCAGGACCCCCCCCCCCCCTCCCAGGCCATCCACCTCCCTCTGTGACCTCCACCAGGACCCCCTGTCCAGGCCATCCACCTCCCTCTGTGACCCCCACCAGGACCCCCCCCCCGTCCCAGGCCATCCACCTCCCTCTGTGACCCCCACCAGGACCCCCTGTCCAGGCCATCCACCTCCCTCTGTGACCCCCACCAGGACCCCCGTCCCAGGCCATCCACCTCCCTCTGTGACCCCCACCAGGACCCCCTGTCCAGGCCATCCACCTCCCTCTGTGACCCCCACCAGGACCCCCTGCCCAGGCCCATCCACCTCCCTCTGTGACCCCCACCAGGACCCCCGTCCCAGGCCATCCACCTCCCTCCGTGAGCACATTGGTCATCCCATCTCATCTGACCAGCTTTCAAGGCTCCTGTGGCGCCCATTTGTCTTCTCACTCAAGCACACGTCTCCGTCAACTTTCTTAAAATAGTTCCCATGTGATACCCTGTGAGCCCAGATCCTAGTGAGTGTCATGTGTAGGGTGCAGGTGCTGCCTCTGAACCTTTCAAAAGGGGGGCCTTCCTAGACAAAGGATGCCAAGGAGCCCGGCCAATCATGCCTCACTGATGGATCTCCTCACCCACAGCATCATGACATGCTTTCTCATCTCTCCATTTAGGGATACCTAAAAAGATGGGGCACCTACCTCAAATGGGCAAGGATGGGCAGAATAATAGGGTGCTGGCTTAGGCTGCTCACCGCACCCTATTCGTACCCCACTGATTCTGGCAGTGGTTTATACAAAGTCAAGGGATGAGGGTCCAAAATGAGGTCATCAGCAGGACAAAAGCAGTGCAGACCTGCAGGTGGTCCGGTAAACACGGAGGCTTAACAGAGGTGCAAGACTGTGGTTTACACCCAGTGTCTAGGGTGAGAGAGGAGGAGCTGTGCCCTGGCCTGAGTCCTAGTCTCCTCATCTTCAAGTGTGGTGTTGCGGGAACAGCTAAACTTGATCTGGTACCTGCTCCCCCCACTCCCAAACCAAATCTCCCTCTCTGCAAGACTAGCTCCTTCCCTGGAGGAGGCCAGGCTACAGACAGTGACACTGTCCAGAGAGGGGAGTTGAATATTCAGTATCTGGGGAGACAATAAAAGTCCCAGGAAGAACCTGGCTAAGGCAATTACCTCTGCATAAATGCATATATTATTCATCCGTGGCTTTGAATATATAAATAATACTGATACAATTTGCATGCGTTAAAAGGGGATGTAATTACCCATAGATGCCTGTGAGCGCCTGCTACCCACTGGCCATATCCTAGGCCTGCTACCCTGCCCTCAGAGGATCACCTTTGCCCCTTCGAGAGGCAGACTACCCTGCACATGGGTGTCTGCAGTGACCAGGAGGCCAGCTGCGATGCCTCTGGCAGTCAGATTGTGTTTTCTGGTGACCTTGGAGACTCTTCTTGCTTCCCAGCTCCATCTGAAAACTTTGTACTCTTCTTAATAAGATCATTATAATTGTCCCTTTTAAAAATCACACTGTCTTGGGCTATGAAAACAACGCTTGTTTATCATGTATAATTTGGAAAATGAACAAATTTGAAAATGAAAAAGAGAATTGTTTACCACCCCCACTGCCCTGACATGGCCACAGAACATATCTGTGTTCTGGCCAGCCTTTCTGCTTCTAACAAACTTAGGGTCATATTATGCACAAAGGTTTGCTTTTAGTTTTTTTTTTTTTTATGCCATGTCATCAGCAGATGAAGAACTATAAAAGGCTAATTAATAGAAAAAGATCTCAACTTCACTAGTAATTAAAGGAAATGCAAGTTATATTCATGCTGAGACACACATTTTCACCTACCACACTGACAACAATTTAAAATAATGACTGTAACCACTGCCAGCGCACACATATTGGAACAGGCTCCCCAGAACGGGTGCTGCAAAAAGAGCCAAAATCGGGAGACTTTTCTGAGGGATGATTTAGCAGCATGTGTCAGGAGGCCTTAAAGTGTGCACGCCCTCTGGCCTCTGAAAATCCATTCCTTAGAGTTTCAGTTGTTGGCCGGAGAGAAGGTTCATTCCGGCCACCTGGTTTGCACAGCTTCATTATAACAAAAAATTAAAAACAACTTTAAGAATTCAGGGGCGGGAATTAGTGAGGTCTCTTATGATCTAGAGACATACCTGCAGCTCCTGCAACAGACACACAAACATACACAAACACATACACGCAAATGTGCACACAGACACAAACACACACAGACCTGCATGCACACACACACACACACACACACACACACACACACACAATGTGCATGGACACATACACAGACACACACGTATACGCACAGACACAGACACACAGACATGCATGTTAAGATACACAGACACAAACACAAATAGATGTGCATGCACACACACATAAACACACACAGTCACACACATGTAGATAGAATATTATTATGATTTGAGCCATTTCAATAAACAAAAGACAATTCTCCGAGATGCAAGCCTGAACGGCGTAGGCAAAGGGTCTGGCCTTTGACGGACTGAACCCCACACACATGGTCTCCAGGTCGTTTATTGGGGAAAGGCACCACTCACCAATACAAATGTCTTAATTGTTTAATGAACAGAACCTCCACAGTGTAACCCCAACCTCTAGCCAACAACTAGATGCCATTTTACTCGTGAAGACAAGTCCCAGGGCAAGGTATTCCTTGTCTGGTGCTTAGGCTAAGGGAGGAGACCATAAAAAGTTCCTCTATTAGCAATAATACAATCGATGCTTTCAACATTAAGATCTCAGTGGGCAAGTTAAACTTCAATCGCTCCATCCAAAGGTATTAGGTAGACAATTGCCTGTACTCGAGACCAGCAGTCTTTCTGCATTGAAGAGAGCCACAGCCCACCCACACCCAGAAAGCTGGTTCTGACAGTAAGGGAGGTGACCTGGAGCAGCTCCTGCTGACAGATGTGGCAGATGTTTTAAAGTTCCTTTTACTGCACAGGAATACAGGTAGCTTTACTTGAGAATAAGTTCGAATATCCCAACAACATACACACACACACACACACACACACACACACATACACACACACACAGAGTCAATACTCAGCATACACAGCCAAGCGTAATTATTATATTGGGATTTTTGGCTGAAAAAGCATTTATTTCTGCACCCTCTCAAAATATGACTAGAAGAAAGCAGACACGACATAAGGGCCTGTGGCTGGGGTGAGTGGGCCGGGCGTCTGCTGCAGGAGCATGGGAACCAGAACATGTGTCTCCAGGATTCCTGACATTCACATAAAAGCCAGCAGGACCTGGGTGCTTAGTCCCTAAGGCAGCTGTCATCCTGTTGAGTTTCCTGCACTCCACTGACCAAAGCCAGTCTAAATGCCAGCCCAGCTTCAAGGGGCGGGCATAGACTTGACTCTAGAGACCAGTTCCTGCAGTGTGCCGCATTGTAGGGAGGGGCCACAGGAAAGTGTGAAGACCGGTGCCATGATCTCCCTCACTCTCCCTTGAAAATTCCTACTTTGAATCTTGCACCAGTCCCTGGTCTACCTCTGCCCCTCACTGTGGCTGCAGGGTACCAGCAGTTCCATCACAGATCCTCATTTCACACTCATCTCAACTCCTGGCTTATTGCTCTGTATTATTCAATGTGACCAAAAATGGTCTTCTACCAATCTGGAGCCTGAGTGCCCAGCCCAGGTTCCTTTCTTCCTTCCTCAACACTCCCTCCACCATCATCATCTACACCCAGGAGTCCCTCCATTCTCTCCATGCCAGTCACACCTCTCTGAATATCAGTATCTGTGGGTCCAGCTCAGGCTTCCAGTGCCTCATTCCCAGGTGACCTCTGACCCTAGGACACCGACATCCCTCCTTATAATTGAGCTTCCTTTCCTCTCTCCCTAGCTTCTCACTTGGTTCATGTTTCCCCAGCAGATATTGAAAGACTGAAAAAATGCTTTCTAGAAACTTACTGTTACTACTAGGGACAAAACTCCCCTAAAGGTTGGTGCTTCCACACATTTTGCCAGTGTGTGGTTTTTCTTTGCTTGTACAGTGTAGGATAAAGCTCAGGGCATCACGTGTATGAGGCAAACATTCTGTCAAATCTTGTGATGACCTACTGTGGTCTCCCCCTTTTCCTGGCTCTGTGTCTTTGCTGCTGAGCCATGGGCAAGCTGGAGGCTCTCTCCTCTCTGCAGTTCTGAACAGAAATCACACTGGTGCTGTCATTCAGGCAGGGTTTCCTCAAATACTTTAGAACAGAAAACAAACAAACCTCCTGGTTAAGAGAGTAGAATCTCTGGCCTGGGTGGGGACCTAACACCCGAGTTGAGCTAAGCCCTAGGAGGTGGGCTCACCCTAAGCCACGCTAAGAAGCTAAGTGGAATAATTAGTCCTTTAACAAGATAGGTACTTTTCCTTCCCAGAATCCTCACCCCCGCAGTGCAGAAGCTTACAGAACGCAACCATGTAGGGTCACAAGTCTGCCTACTTTTCTGAATTATTCAGAAAGGAGTGATTTTCCTTTTCTTCTATCTCTTTTCTAAGCATGCTTTCCTTGACATTTTGGGCTGCTTGCTTGTGAAGTGTATGAGCTCAAAGCCAGCTTTAAATGGCAGGGCTTCCTCTGTTCTGCACCAAGCGGTTTTACTTGCTCGCCTCGAGGTTTTTATTTCAAACTCTAACAAAACTGGCCTAGAGTTTCCATTTGAGTCCATTTTTAAATTATCTTATTAATGAAACCAATAACCTGATTTCCCCCGCATTAAACGCATTGCCGCTCTTGCCACCAAGCAGCTTTCCTTACGGGAAACGGTTCACAGTAACTACAATCCCCACAATGCAGCTCTCCTTCCCTCCCCTGCGGCTCTTTCTGATTCCCTCCAGAGCGTCCCTGATGGGAACTGTAGTTTGGAGAGGCCTTAATGCAGGGAGGCCAGAACGAAGCCGGCTGGGAACTCAAAACAGCTCTGCTCTGGCTTTCCCACCTGATCTCTGCTTCCTTCTCCAACGCAAGAGGTCCAAGGGGATCCGGAAGGAAGGAAGGAAGGAAGAAAGGAGGGAGGGAGGGAGGGAGGAAGGAAGGAAGGAAGGAAGGAAGGAAGGAAGGAAGGAAGGAAGGAAGGAAGGAAGGAAGGAAGGAAGGAAGGAAGGAAGGAAAGTAGACCTCCACCCCCACCCCCACCCCAGGTCAGATCTGTTCGGAACTTTATTCTCCTCCCCGCTGCTAGAGTTCTTCCCCAGAGACTGGCAGGTCTATGCGAGCCCTGATCCAGGCTGTTGAGCTGCCACTTTCAGACTCACCGGATCTGAGGTTAAGATGCCTCTAGACAGCCTTGCGTTCATCGTGCAAGCTGGTTTAATTCCTCTTTGCTCTGGCTACTGTGTTCGAATCCACCCCATCATTTAACCGCAATCATCTGGTGGAGAGGGGAAAATACAAGCCCATTTCACAGATGGAGACAGTGAAACTGGGAAAGGTCACCCAGTGATCAGGTGACATCGGAGACTCAAGGGCAGGTGTACAGAGCTAAATGTCCATACCCCTTGACTCTTCTAATCATAAACTGAGGTAAATTTGCATAATGCAGAACTATTTTTATTTTTACACTTATTTGCCTCTGTGTGTGTGTGTGTGTGTGTGCGCGCGCGCATGCTCACCACACCACATACATGTGGAGGTCAGAGGACAGCCTACAGGAATCAGGTCTTTCCTCCTACTAGGTTGGTTCTGGGAACCAAACTCAGGTCTTTATGCTTTCACCCACTAAACCATTTTGCACCAAATTAGCCATTTAAAAGTGAGCCATTCTGCAGCAGTTTAGTACATTAAGGTAGATTCACCCCCTCTATCTGCTTATCTACCATTCTCAAGCTCCAAGTACTAATAAAACCCTCAGCCCACTAGCTGTCACTTAGGGCTGCCCCTGATGGTGAATCTCCTTAGTGCGCTAGAAACACCATCTTCGATGGCTTTGCAGCCAAAGGATGGAGTAAGTGAGCACAGCCTCGCTTCCTGCTTGCCTCAGGCCTGTCCCTGACACCCCTCTAGCAGCCTTGGCCCAGGCCTCATCAACAGGGCGCCTGCCCCAGGCCAGTCCTGCTCTCAGTGTGTGCCAGAAACCCGGAGTGCTGTATTCTGCCCCCCACTTCTCCTGGACAGGTCCTCATCACCATGCCTACCTCGTGCCCTCTACCATTGCTCCGCATTGTCTTAGTTAGGATTCCTGTGCTGTGGTGAAACACCACTGCCAAAAGCAAATTGGAAAGGAAAGAGTCTATGTGGCTTATACTTCCACATCATAGCCCATCACTAAAGGAAGTCAGGACAGGAGCTCAAGCAGGACAGGAACCTGGAGGCAGGAGCTGATGCAGAGGCCAAGGGGGGTGCTGCTTACTGGCTTATTCTACATGGCTTGTTCAGCCTGCTGTCTCTTATAGATCCCAGGACTACGGCCCAGGGATGGCCCCACATACAATGGGCTGGCCCCTCCTCCATCCACTGTCAAGCTGACCACCAAGGATGGCTATCACAGCCAGGGGAAGTTCTTGGCTCTTTAAGCTGCCACCTGTATCCCTAGAGCCTGACCTGGTTTTTGTTCCCAATCTGAGTGTCTCCTGTCACCTGCAGACTCCCTGCACCCTGATGTTTCAGGACCATGATACTGGTCCAACCCTGTCCTGTCTTGGTAAGAGAAGTAGGAATCCATAAACCTTGAGTGTGTACAGTGTATGGCAGGGAGCTGGAATTCTCAGGCCCCTCCCCCATTCCTGGGAGTCTCCAGAGTCAGCAGACCTGGGGACACATTAAGTCTCATGTCTAGAGCTCAGTACTAGAAGCCAGAGGAATGGCAGTGAATATCCCTCCTCCTGGAACATGCAAACTTAGCAGGACTCTACATGTCCCTTCAGAACTCTCTGTACACCCAACCCCACCCTGGAGCCAAACATTTTCATCTTGACCATGATTCAGCCAGAGAGAAACCAATCGTCTGACAGCCCTGAGCCTCACCTGCTCACATCTAGATTCAGTCCACGGTAAGACCCCACTCCAGCCAGAAATAGTCCTGGATGGGCTGGGAGGTCCTTGTCCCTTAGCCAACCTGAGGGCATGCTCTGTCTCTCCCTTCCCTCCTGAGTTGACCAGTTAAGATCCTGCCTTGGTTGATAATCGTCAAAGAGACTGGAGACCAGGCCTGGAAATTTGGGGAGCTTTCTGATCAGGTTTTAGGGTGCTTGGCTGGCAGGGAAGCCTTCTGGTACCAATTTTACCACTCATACCCATGACAGGAACGAAACTCTGCTCAGCCACAGACCTGGGCTCACGCCATCAGCTCCTCTTATCAGTGCTGTTGCCCTGGGTACAGTACCTACTGTCATTGTTCCTTCTGTGGTGTGCCCTGTGCTTCAGAGAGTGGGAAGCCTGGCTCACAGTAAGCACTGGGGTGCCAGCTGTCCCAATCCAGGCTAACGCCGCCCCCCCCCGCCATTATTAGCAGTAGTTACATGCACATGCTGGGCAGCACGGGATGGAAAGCTGTGAGTGCTTAGTCCTGGCACTCTGGAGGCAGAGGCAGGTGGATCTATGTGGGATTGAGCCTGTCTGGTCTACATAACAAGTTTAGGCCAACCAGGGCTACATGGTGAGACTCTGCCTTAAAGCAGACTCCTTTCATATCTTTCTGTCTTTGTTTTGAGGCAAGGTGCATGTTCTCACGGGTGTCCTCGCTACTCACTGGCCTCAAGTCCCCCGCCTGTCTCTTGACAACTCCAGGATACTCTCGTCTCCACATGTGTGTGAACTGCTGCTGGCTGCAGATGTGTGTCTGTAGTGGTGTCCACACACTTGTGCACTTGTCTTGGGATCAGCCTGGGCTGCACAGCTGTCTCAGACAGCGGACATTCGCTTTCTACAGTGATGGAATCTAGAAGTCCAGGGCAAACTACAGGTGTGTTCAGATTCTGTGGACGACTCTTCCTCACTTGCAGGCAGCTTAACCTTGACCTTTCCTTTGTGTGCACAGGAGGTGAGGACGGGGAAGAGGAGAACAAAGAACATTCCATGTTTTGTCCTTTTATAAGAACACCAGACCTATCAGATTAAAACCTCATCCTTACGATGTCCTGTAACCTTCATTACTTACCAAGGGCCCTGACTCTAAATACAATCACACTGTGTATGTGTTTGTAGGGATGGGGAAGTTAGAGCTTTGTCATGAATGGGGTGTCACAGTTCAGTCCACAGTGAGTGTGTGTGTGTGTATGGGCCTGTTCCAGGTTCATTCATGTCTGTGTGTCTGTCTTCACGTGGGTCTGTGTGTCTTGTGCAGCTGAACTGGGAGGGGGAGCAAGCAGTGAGGACCCGAACCTGCCAATCACCCCCTCCCACCTGAGGTGGAAGGAGGCAAGCTGGGGCACCGGCGGAAGCAAGCGTGGGCTCTTCTCTGCCGATCAAGATCTATAAATAAGGTTGTCTCCCTGGCATGTTCCACACCACACACGGCTCTTTAATAAAAATTGGCTGAGATTTGTGGATAAGCCTGAAGCAAAGTCAATGCTTGGTGTCAATCCCACGCTAAGAGGGGCCTTCAGGGGTCAAGCTGCTTCCTGTATATGATGCCCTATCAAAGATATGTCAGCCTGGCGCTAAGCAGCTCCTAGGGTGCGGGGAGACACCCAGCTCTGACGGGGCTCACGGCAGGGTTCTCAGCTATGGTACCAGAATGTCGAATCTGTTGGGGAGGGTGAGGGAACACACAGTCCATGTCATCTTCTCTATGGGACCCAGCCACTCCTCAGAGGCTCTGAAGGTCACAGACTCTTCCCTGGGTGAGCAGCAAGAAGGGTGGGAGGTCACAGCCCCCCCAGCTGCTCCTCAACCCCTTCCTCTCTCCTGTCCTGAGGTGCATCTGTCCTGGGGAAGCCAATGCTCTGTGCCTCACCAGGCCAAATTCACAAGTCACAAATTCACAAGAGTCTGCCAAGGGCTTGTAGGGGTCACTTGCCTCCCTGGGCTCCACTGATGCTAGAGTGGCCAGGATGTGTGGAGTAGCAGGTGGATTCTGTCCAGCCTTGGCCACTGGGGGAGGATGAACATCTAATAGGCATGCTGGCCACACTCGGTGAGGCAGAAAGGGGGAAATCAAAAGAAGTTTGGTTTAATTAAGTATCAGGGAAGATTTATGCAACTTCCTCTCATTGTCATAAATATTAATGAGGGCAGCCTGTAAGCTCTCCACCATCCACTAGCTTGGTAGAGGTCAGGCTGGCGGTGCAGAGGCTTGCAGTTGCCTCTCCCCCCAATTCCCTTACTCACTCACATGCACACACACACACACATCCATGATCACAGACACAGACACACACACACACACACACACACACACACACACACAGAGGATGAACATATGAACCTATGCTACCTGGGCAGGCAGTAGTTTGAGAGTCCCTTGCCACACACTTAGCCTCTTGGCAGTTAGGCCCAGAGCTCCCCTTAGCCAACTTTCCCTCTCATGGTTGAGTCATCTGTTGTCAGAGAGACAGGGGGGTGGCATAGAGTTATGGGGGAATGGGGCTAACCAAGGCATGACATGAGAACTGGGTTGGAGACCTGAGTCAGGGTTGGGTTGGAGTGGATTCAGGGCATGTATGCGACAGAAACAGGCTGAGAGTGAGCAGGAGACACATCAGGGTGGCCACCAGGGCAACTGGCCTAGGAGCCTGACAAGAACTGGACAGGCTGAGCAGGGCTGGGTCTTCCAGCAAAGGCCAGTGGAGGGCAATTGTATCAGTCAGAATACTCCAGAGAAACAGATGCAGTAGGGTGTGTGTGTGTGTGCGTGTGTGCGTGTGTGCATGTGTGCATGTGTGCGTGTGTGTGTGTGTGTGTGTGTGTGCTGGGCAACAAACAAATGACTCTTAATAAGGAATTGGCTCCAGTGCTTGTGGAGGCTGGGAGATCTCAAGATTCACAGTTGACAAGCTGGAAACCCCAGGGGACTGGTGGGACAAGGTCAGGCTGAAAACTGGAGCCTTGGTCAAGATACTACCTTGCCCCCTTCTCTCCAAGATATGCACCTGTCATCAGCCCTTCTAGCAAGACTGAATGAAGAGTCCAGACCCAAGCCTCCAGCATGCCCTCTGTTGCCCTGTCTGAGCTCACTCACAAAACACAGCTGTAGGGGTTGAAGGGATGCTCGGTCGTTAAGAGCACATACTGCGTTTGCAGAGGACGTGAGTTGGGTTCTCAGTGCCCACGCCAGGTAGCTCTTGATTGCCTGGAACTCCAGCTCCAGGGGAACTCAGTGCCTTCTTCTGGCTTCTGTGGGTACTGCACTCACACGCACAGTTCAGCACCTGCGCGTGCACGCACATTAAAAATCATAATAAAATACAACTTTGAAAAAAAAACAAATGCAAAGACAATCACTTAAAATTTCAAAGCAATAGTTGTAGAGCCCTGTCTACCTAGCCATGGACTTAAGAAATGGCCTGGCTCTGCTGTGTTTCTCCCAGGGATGTTTTGGGGTGTGGTGGGGAGAAGGAAAGCCCACAGATAAACACAGACCTTTCTTTTCATGTAGCTGTTATACTAAAAAACAAGGTGCATGTAATTTAATTGAAAATAATGAAAAAACAGTTCCCATTAGGGGGTTGGGGGGCTGGAGATCCAATCTGGGCTCTCTCAAATTCAAAACAAATGTCCATCAGTGAGTCCCAGCCCCAGCCTTGTAATGAAATGGTTTTTAAACGTGAACTTGCATTAAACATTTATATGTGTGTATGTACACATAATACAGTACATATACTGTATTAGTCATTTTTCTGTTACTGTGATAAAATGCCATGACCAAAATCATCTTGAGGAAGAAAGAGTTTATTTTTGGCTTATGGTTCCAGAGGGACAGAGTCCACAGCATTGGGGAAGATGTGGCATGGTGGTACCAGCCAGAAACTGGCTGATTGCATTTCACCCATCTACAGGAGGATGAGAAACTGAGAGCAGAAAGTGGAGAGAGGTGTATACCCCAAAGCCCACCTTCAGTGACTGCTTCCTCCAGCAAGGGTTCCCCCAGAAAGGTTCCATGACCTCCCCAAACAGCACTACCAACTGTGGACCAGCTGTTCAAATACATGAGCCTATGGGGGACATTTCTCATTCAGATGCATACACTCGTACATATGTGTATGTAGATGGGAAACACAGACTGTAAAATTTACACAATCTACATTTTCCTTTATTACCAACTGGACACTTTAGGCTGTTTCCCCTAGAGTTTTGGGAATGGTTAGGGGATCTTGTGTGGTAACATCTAAGTTAGATAAACCCAAGTTTTATTTTTTTAGAGTTAGGCAGGCATTGGTTCAAGACTCTGCTTAGCCACTTGCCAGGAGCAGCACTTCCCTCTCTGAGCCTCATGACTCTCACTAATTGTGCAAAGTGCATGAATTCAGCTTGACTCAGCATACAAGGCTGTACAGTGATGCTGAGATGGGGCTGCTTTGTGCTTCTTCTGTGGGCTTCACACCTGTTGCAGCATCTGGCACAACCAGTGGACAAAGTCAAGGTGGAATTGTGCTAGAAGCTCTGTAGAATAAGTTACTAAAAGTGAAATGGATGTGTGCAGAAGTCAACTACTGTGGTAGCTCAGCACACAGGACCAGGAGGACATATTCATAGCTACAAAGCCTACCAGACCTCAGCAGAGGTAATCACCATCCTGGCCAGCACCATACTAGACGGTGGAACCCTGAGAATCTGAGCTCAGATGTTTTTATTGGTACAGAACTCCTCAGGTGTTCTACTGATAGCACATGCAGATCATGAACAATCAAACATCCTCACATAAATCCAACACCTGCAGACAATACAAAATGCCAAGGTCTAGGCAGCCCCTCCCACAACAATGCACAAAACAGTTATTTTATACATAACTAAGCCTTCTACAAGAGATGTGTCAAAGGACTGTGCATTTTTAAGCATCCCACCCCCAGATATTTTCTGCTTCTTCAGATGTTTGCACACTCAGCCAATGTGTTATTGAGGTGCTGCTGCTGCTGCTGCTGCTGAGGCTGATAGGTCACAGTCTCTTCTGATTGGATAAGCAGGAATCATTTGAATTTGTCTGTGTAGGAAGCTGCCGGGCTGGGGCATGGCTCAGTGATGAGACTGTGTTCCCATTCCCACTCTGTGCTGTGATAACACAGCATGACCTAAGCAACTTAGAGAGGAGAGGGTTTACTTCAGCTTACACTTCCAGGTCACAATCCATCACTGAGGGAAGTCAGAGCAGGCACTCAAGCAGGAACCTGGAGGCAGGACCAGTAGCTGAGAGCTTACAACCTTTTCTTCAAGCAGCAGGCAAATAGAGAGAGCTAACTGGAAATGGCATGGACTTTTGAAACTTCAAAGCCCATCTCCAGTGACACACCTTCTCCAACAAGGCCACACCTCCTAATACTTCCCAAACAGTTTCACCAGTAGGGAACCAAGCATATACGAGCCAGTCTCTTCCAAACCACTACAGGTGTCTAAGTTACTATAGAGCCGAAAAGATTCTTGTCTACAATTTGACTGAACCGAATCCACCTTACCCACATCAGCAGTGAAGTTACAATTTGGAGCCAAACACTGAAAGATGATGGTTCAAAAATTAAAGACTCATCTAACTGAGGGACCGAAAAATGAAAATTCATTTGAAAATTAACAAATCAAAATCAACCCTGGTGTTCATAAAGTCATCCTTAAAACACAACTGATTCATCCAAACAGTTTAAATGGTACTTAAACATGTAAGATACATGTAAACATGTAAACATATAAATACATTATAACAGAAGGAACAACAACAAAAGCAAGACACAACCTGAATGAATAGAGAAAAGATTTGAAATTGAATCTAATTCAACACTCTTCACTAGTTTTAAAATCTTGTTAGGGGCTGGGGAGATGGCTAGTAGGTTAAAGGGAGCTTGTTGCTCTTCCAGAGGACCCAGGTTCTATTCCCAGCACCCACATGTTGACTCATAACTGTCTGTAACTCCAATCTCAGGGGATCAGATGACCCCTTCTGGTCTCCTCGGGCATGTGGTAGGCATGTGGCACACGAACATACATGCAGGCAAAACATCCACATGCATAAGGGAAATAAATACATCAATGTAAGGAAAGAAGTGGTGGAGAGCACGAGAGGAAGGCACCCAGCTCGGCCTCTGGCCTCCACATGCATGTGCACACACACACATGCATGCCTCTGTGCACACTCAAACACATCTGCACCTCACATACAAAATAAAATGGAGTAAAAATATCAGGAGGGTCATGATAAAGGCATTCACTCTGAAGACAAGAACAAAGTCAGCATGGCCACCTCTATATTTATTTGCCTCCCCCTCCCACCTTAATGCAATAAAATATAAGGGAGATAAGAGGCTTGATCGTCAGACAGGAGAAGAATGAAGTCCTCATCCTGCTCAGCTTATATAACTACAGACCCAGAAAACAAAAATACCAACAGAAAAGCTCGCCAGATAAATGAGCAATCAAATATTAGATACATATTTGAAAATCAATAGTTTTGCCTACATGCCGGCCACAGTCAGTTACAAGATACAGCTAGAAGCAGATTCTATTTACAATGGCAATACACAAAGTGTTCAGCAGTAACCTTGGGGGTGAAAAACTGCCCTGAGATTCTAGATAGAAAATGTCACAAGCCTTTGTTCAGAGACAGAGGGGACTGAAGCAAATGGAAAGGCGTACTGTGTGTAAGACCAGTGAGATGTCAAGACTCGGAGTCTGGGCTGTGGTATGGATCAGGGGTAGAGCACTCGTCTAACATATGTGAGGTCCTGAGTTCAATGCCCACCCCCTGTGTGAACAGCTAGTTGGGTTAGCATACACTTACAATCCCAGTCTGGGGAGGTGGAGGAAGACAGATCCCCGGGGCTTGCTGGGCCCTGTAGCCCAATTGGCTGTTCTGTTATTTTATGTGACTACTTATGTACCAGTACCAAACAGCCTTAATGGATTTAAAATACATTTTAATATTAGGTAGGGTAAATGTATTACTCTACTGATGCATAACAGACAAGCCCAAGCCTAAAGGCTCAAAACAGGCACCAATGTATTTGCTTGACTATAAAAATTAACGGGCGTTGCTTAATACATTCTTAGATTAGTATCTGAGCATCACAGGATGCTGATGCATTTGAAGGTCCCTGACTGTCCCACCTGATTGACATGCCATCAATATTTGGTGTTTTCTTTTCTTTTGTTCCCTAGTACCACAAAATTGCTGCTGTTTTCTATGACTAACGTTTATTTAGAGACACTGGTGTGTTTGCCAAGCTGTCCGTTCTTCATTTCTGTCTGTACCTCAGACTCTCCCCCCCCCCAACCCCGTCCAGGGTTGTTTTATTTATTTTCTTATTTGCTTGTTTAGATAAGATCCCACATGTGGGACTGTCATGGAGCTAAGAGTGGGTCGAAGTAGCTAGGAACCACCACGCCATCCCTGGAGGTGAGAGCGGTAGGCGTTCAGCTGCTCCTCACTTTGGCCCTGGCCAGATCCCAGCTAAATATTAAATACTGCCTGCTTCACAGAAGCAAAGGAGTGTGGCTTGGTGGGTGCTTATCTGCGCTGTGGCTGGAAACCTAGGGATAGGTCCACTCGCTGATAGGATGCCTTCCTCCTTTTCTCTGTGAGACCGTGCCTTGTGCAGGCGGCGCCTTCACAGGGCCTTGGCGCTTAGACTTGAGCCCCACGTGCAAATAAGGCTACTCTGATGTCCTTGTCTGGGCCAATGGATCCCCCACCCTGGGTACCCAAGACCCTTTCCTGCTTGTGACCCCAGATATATGTAACAGACACCCCGAATTAAACTGATCTCTGCTTCCACCAGAAGAGGGTACCGAGGCCTGCTGAGATTCGGATCCTGCAGTCCATCAAACCCTGTGTCCTCCTTCCCCGCCACTCGTCCTCCCCAGCTCCAGTTCCCGACCCTCCTTTTCCCCCAGCCAGTGTGAAGCTGGGAGCAGAGGGGAAGAGGCTGGAAACATCCCACGCGGGATTCAACACCCACACATAGTCTAGGCTGGCCTTTAATGCTGTGTCCTCCCAACTCAGCCTCCTGGGCTAGCACCGAGATTATATGTATCCATCATTATGCCTGGTTGCTATTTTTTTACTTTCCTCCTCTTCCTCTTCTTCATTTTCTTTTTGTTTTTGTTTTGAGACAGGGTCTCTCTGTTGTAACTCTGGCTGTCCTGGAACTCACTCTGTAGACCAGCTGACCTGGAACTCACAGAGATCCACCTGCCTCTGCCTCCTGAGTGCTGGGATTAAAGGCGTGCACCACTACTGCCTGGCAATAATTTTATTTATTTATTTTTTTAATGCTAAAAAAGTTGAGTGAGATTCTCCTAACAGAAATCATCCGGGCTTTGCTAGCATCGTGCCTCTCTTGTGTGATTGTTGGTGTTTAAGTCAGCATCCTAAGTGATGAGGCTCATATGCACGCTCCTGCCTATAGGTCATACGCTACTCCTGTTCCTCCCCACCCCAGTCTTGCCTGCCCCTTCCCTCTACTTCATTTCGCATGTATCCCACCCCCTACTCCCTCCACCCTCACAGACTCCTTTCTGCGTTCATGTCCTGCTCATGTGTGTGCCCATGCACGCGCGCACACACACACACACACACACACACACACACAGGTAAAGACACACACATTTAAGTCCAGATTCCATGTTTTAAAGCTGTCTCCAGTCATTGTTGTGTGGCCCTCCTGATTTTTCTCCGTGGCTGCTTTCTCACACAGCTTTCCGTGTGTTTCGCACCTGCCTTTCTTCCGGTTCGCAGTGCCGAGGACGGAACCCCAGGGTCCCGTACCGCACCTGCTACTGCTCGCGCTCTACCCCCGGAGCCACGCCTGGAGTCCCCATGCCTCCAGTTTATCACAGATTTTTCTCTTATTCTTTTGAATATGAGTTTCCAGACTCCCCGAATCTAAGTATTTGTGTCCTTCGTCGATTCTCAAAATAGATTCTCTCTCTTCAAGCACATCCCCCCCTAATCTCCTGATCGTCCCCTTCTGGTACTTTGAAGGTTACACATTTTTAGACATAATATCTCTATTCTCAATATGTAATGGCTTTTATTTTATGTCTCCCATTTCCTTCCTCTCCCTGCTTTGTCCTGGGTAATTTGTTCAGCTCTGTCTCCCAGGTCATTATTCTTTACTCTGACCATGTCTAATCTGTATTACTCCATTCACTGAATTTCCCAGGTCAATTACATTTTTATTTCCTTAAGTTTTTTTGGTGATTCCTTTTATCTGCCTTTTAAGTTTTGATAATGTCTCATTCCTCCAAATTGTATTTTGCTTCTAAGTGTGCAGGTCCGATTCCATCGCCCTCTGCCTCTGTGTCCACCCACGCAGTGCGCACTGTTTGTGTGTTTCCTGAGCTTTAAAGTGGACCTATAATCACTTGGCTCTTACCGACTGGTGTTTTCTGTGGTTTGGGTACGCTGTGGTTTAAATGTGAAATGTCCTCCATAGGCTGTGGTCTGAGCACTTGGTCCCCAGCTGGGAAGATTGTGGAATCTTTAGGAACCTTTAGGGGCCTGCCTATATGAAGTGAGTAATTGTGGGGCGGGGCTTGAGGCTTTCTAGGCAGGCCTCACTTCCCATTGATTCTCTGCTTCCTGAGTACAGATGCAATGTGACCAGCCAGTTTCCTGCTCTGGTCTCTGTGTCTTCTCTGCCTGCCGCCATGTCTTCTCTACCATTATGGACCGTGTACCTCTAGAACTGTGAGATAAAACCAACCCTCTCTCCCTTAAGTTGCTTTGCCATGTTTTATCATAGCATCAAGAAAAGGAACTAAGACAGTCACAGCTGTATTCCTCCAAAGAAGGTGTGGGAGGTGCTGGTGGGACACCTCAGACTCATCTCTAGTTCTCTGGCTGGGGAGCTAGTGTGTTTGTATTCCTAGTCCACACTATGATCTGCTTTTGTTTGAGATTCTGAAAGGGAATATATTTCTTTTTTCCTTTTTCTGATCATCAGAATAAGGCGTAGATGTCAATTAACCCCCATGGGATGGGGCACTGCTGTGGGTGGTGGTGTTAACATGCAAAGTATCCACTGTCCTCGTTCGCTTTCCATTGCTGAGATAAAGATCATGACCGAACCGGTTTATTTGGCTTACATATCCTGATCACAGTCCATCATGAAGGGAAGTCAGGGCAGGAACTCAAGCAGGGCAGGAACTTGGAGGCAGGAGTTGAAGCAGAAGCCACGGAGGATTGCTGGTTACTGGCTTGCTCTTCTTGGTTCTCTCAGCCTACTTTCTTATAAACCCCAGGGATGGCATTCCCCACAGTGGGCAGCCAATCTGATGGAAGCAGTACCTCAGCTGAAGTTCTCTCTTCCCAGCAGACACTAATTTGTGTCAAATTAACAAAAACTACCCAGCACAGAGCCCCTGGAACTGGAGTTACAGGGTTTTGAGCTGCCAAGTGTGGGCACTGGGAGCCAGACTCTCGCTTTCTGCAGGAACAGTTTGTGCTGTTAACCACAGAGCCAGACCCATTTAGTAGTATTTTCTTCATATGGATTCCACATTTTTCTTTTAAAACTTTCCCAGTTGTTATATTTGATTTGTGGTTCTTTTTATAGGTGGGTCTTCATTTATAGGTTCTATTTGGTTATTATTTTGTATAAAAGAAAGCTATTTAATTTTGTAACTAGTATATTCTCACCATATGTGTGTATGTGCAGATGTGTATATAGGTGTATGTTCACGTGTGTGTGTGTGTGTGTGTGTGTGTGTATGTATGTGGGGGGGGGTCAGAGGTCATCCTTGAATGTTTCCCTCAGAAGCCTCCCACCTTGTTTTTTGAGTCAGGGTCTCTCTCTGTGACCAGAACTTGTCAGTTTGGCTAGGCTGTGTTAGTTACGTCTCTATTCACGTGATGGAGCAGCATGACCCATGTAACTTATAGAAGGAAGGGTTATTTGGACTCATGGCTCCAGAGGAATAAGAGCCCATCACCATCATGGCATAGAGCCATGGCTACTGAAGCTCAGAGCTCACATTTTGATCCTCAAGCACGAGTAAGAGAAAGTGAACTAGAAGTAGCTCGAGTCTTTAAACTAACAACTTCCCATACTTCCTCCAGCAAGGCCACACCTCCTGAGCCTCCCCACCCCAGGCAGCACCGTCAACTGGGCACCAAGTGTTTGAAATCATGAGCCCCGTGGGAGATTCATTCACACCACAAGCTGCCACAAGCCCCGCAGACCCTCCTCCTGTCTGCACTGCGGTTACAAGCATCATCATCCCTTGCTTCTCCCAGGGGGCTGGGTGGCAAAACTGGGGTATTTTACCAACCGAGACATCCCCCAGACCCACTGCTTCTCACAGAGTGTTTTAAAGGGAGCTTTCTAAACATAAAACACACAATCATAGATAACTAGACTCTACTATCCTCAGGATATAGGAATCTTATTTACTTTGGTCATAAATATTTGTAAAGTTTTATTATAACTCTCTCTCTCGTATGTTTGTGTGTTTGTGTGTGTGCATGTGCACACACACATTCGCACATGTGTGTGAATCAAAGAGTGCATGTGGAAATCAGTGGACAACTTGCAATTCCTCCCTCCCTCCCTCCTTCCTTCCTTCCTTCCTTCCTTCCTTCCTTCCTTCCTTCTTCTATTGTGAGGGTTCCAGGGATTGAACTCATGTTATTAGGCTTGGTGGCAAGCACCTTTTTACTCTTTGAGGATTTTGCTGGCCTATAAATATGAATATTATTCATACACCGCCACTAAAAATTGCTGTTAGTTTGAAAAATTGTTTGTTAGTTTGTTTTTTGTTTTACACATTTTTGATATTTTCTATTACAGAAAACCTCAAGGATGCCCCAAATTGGAGAGAATGTACTTGTCACCTCCTTACAGCTATCACTCAATGTCCTGACATCAACTCTTGTCATTTTCTCTTCCATTGTCCCCAGCTTCCAATGGCTTTATTCTGAAACAAATCCCAGACACCAGATCATTTCAATGGAAATTGTTCAATGAGTAGTTCTGGAAGCAACGAATTCTTCAGATAAAGATAAATACCAACATGCCTTGTACTACCCCCAAATCCACAACAATGCTTTGGTCCCATCAGAGCCCCAGTTAATGTTGAAATTCCTTGATTTCACACATGGATTTTCACAGTTGATTTATTTGACCAAGATCTGAGCGACCATTTGTGTCTTTAAGTGCCCCGTGCTGGCTAGTTTTATATCAACTTGACACAAGCTAGAGTAGTCAGAGAGGAGAGAATCTCAACTGAGAAAATCCTTCATAAGATTGAGCTGCTGACAAGCCTGTAGGGCATTTCTTAATTAGTGATTGATGTGGGAGGGCCCAGCTCATTGTGGGTGGTGCCATCCCTGGGCTCGTGGTCCTGGGTTTTATAAGAAAGCAGGCTGAGCAAGCCATGAGGAGCAAGCCAGTGAGCAGCACCCCTCCATGGCCTCTGCATCAGCTCCTGCTCCAGGTTCCTGCCTTGTTTGAGTTTCCACATTGGCTTCCTTCATGGAATGTATTATGTAAGCCAAATAAACCCCTTCCTCCCCAAGTCGCTTTGCTCATGGTGTTTTATCACAACAATAGAAACCCTAAGACAGTGTCTCCAAATTATTTGCTAAGAGAAGTGGTCTGTGGCCCCAGAGTTGCCTGTATTCCAGGAGGGCTGATGTGTCCTGTGGCATCTCCTGACATGTTGCTCTGTCCCTTTGCTTTCTGTAAATTCACCATTGGTTTTGAAAATGGTCAACTTCAAGTGTGAAGTTCTAGCAGGAATTCTTGCCACAGGTAAGGCAGGAGCAGCTCCCAAGTGCTGGTTTCTCTCTGGGGCACGTGAGATTGCTCAGAGAGCCACAGCATTGCCCTGGTGATCCATGTCGTGCCCCATCAGTGGTACTTGGGCAGCCATTGTGCTGTCCTGACTCACAGGTTCGTGGTCCACACCTATTCATCCAATCTTCTGTCTTCCTCCTTTATATCTGGGACTGAACTTAGGCTCCTACCATATGCCGGACAGCACTCTACCGCCAAGCCACATCCACAGCCCTTTCTGTGTTTTCCATTTAGAGGCAGGGCTTTGCTAAGTTGCCCGAACAAACCTTGAACTTGTGGTCCTCCTACCTTCCATGTACCTGGAACTATGGGCCTTTGTCAGGGAACCTGTTTTTTTTTTTTTTTTTTTTCTCTTCTGCTATGTTCTGAGTCAGAGCAGGGCTGATCAGCAGCCCATACAGCCCGTTCCAACCGGATCAGTCCAATGGGAGGGACAAGTAGGGTCAGAGGGCTATAAGGAAGGAAAAAGCTTAACAACCAACCTCTCTGCACACTCCCGTCCCTCTCTCCTTCTCTCCCTTCTCTTTCAGGAATGTCTCTGTCAGCTGTGTGTCCCCTGACTGCAGTCTCAGTCATCTCTGCCCTTGGTCCCTGGAACACACCTCATCCTTGTGTTCCTTCCATGGCAACAGACTGTAACCACCGCCACCGTGGGCATTGTTCCACTGTCCTGCAGCCTCTCTGCTCTCGATCACATAGGCAACCAGTTCCTACAGTCCATTTCCTCTGTGTGATGTGTCCAGGGTAATTCCTTTCTCCCTCTTAGACCCGGGGGTGGGGGAGCGGAATTTTGTGGGTGTTATCCTTTTTAAAAATGAAAAAGAAAATTCTTTATGCTCCAGAAGAATTCAAAAGCATTGCTGTAATCTGGTGTCAGCAGGTTGGAATGAGCTCTCTTTGCAGATGTGAAGTGGGAAGGAATTCTACACAAGTTTAAAGTGCCTTTTTAAAAGAAGAAAAACATTAAATATCAGGTCATTCTTTCAAAGCTAGCAGTGCGGACTGAATTTCCTGTTAGAGCAGAAAAACTGCTGTTTTGTTTTTAGAGGGAGATTGGCCGCCTTGGATGTGAAGAAGACCTAAAATGTCCTTCGGAGAGAATGGAAGTGAGCAGGGTCTCAAGAATAACAACCAGCAGGAAAGACTCCAGCGAACTCTCAGAGGCTTTACTAAATGAAATCAGAGTAGTCTGTGGAACTTAAGGTGTGGGTCCCGCTGGAATAAGAGACTAAGAGGAAAGGGCTTTCCTGACCCACAATCCCCCTCAGCCCTGCTCTCCCTGAACAAGTCCCCACACCTCCAATCCAAGATGTGTCTTCAGCACCGCAGGATTTATTAGAATTGTGACTACCTCATGGCTCACCTTTTTCTGGGCGTGAACCTCGATGTTCACCTTGACCTCCACAGTCTCCGCCTACATTTGCTTCCACGTGGAATCCTGAATACTTACTGGGCAAAGGGCCTGGAAGGTTCTAGAATCAGGAGTCAGAGGGCCACATAGGCAGGGCCTGGGATTTAGTCTATGAGGAGAAGAGAGCTTGTCCTTTTTGGAAAATGCTGGGAACTCAAGGTCGGTTGGGCACTAAGCTGGGGAAAGGGCAGAAAGCAGAATGTCTGCCGAGACCGGAAGGGGGATGGCAAGAGCTTCTTTGTGTGGGGAGGGAGGTTCCCTGCAGAGGAAAGAGCTGTAGGTTGGGGCTAAACTGGGGCTCTGGGTTTCCTGGGAAGCCTACTTTATTTAAAATCAAGGTTTAGAAAATGAAAAGTGTTTTCTTAAGTGGAAAAAGCATGGAGGGAGGAAGAAAATTGAGCGAAAGAATAAAAGAAACACAAAACCCACAACTCACCTTCCGTCTCTGACACAGCTCTTCCTCCAGAGTTGACCATCAGCCTTTGCGCCTTTGGTTGAGGGTCCGGAACATGCCTCCACTCCGCATCTAAGTTCCTGTGAGTACCTTCAACATTGCTTGAAGCAAGCAATAAGCAAGTTTGTGAAAGTACGGATAGCCTAGTTTAGGCCGGGTCACCTATGTGAGCAAGAACATATTTTTTAAAATGACTATTTACACGTGTTAACCCAATTTCTGTGAAAAACTGCTTGGGAATACAACCCGAGGGTTAGTAACCTGAAGCTCCAGGTGACCTGCATCCCAGGGACCCATGCCCAAGAGGGTACCCCTGCCTCCGTGGGGGGCATTCTCTACCCCACCCCCAGCGTTTGTGAGCTCTCTCAGCTCCTGTATACGAATGAGCTGATCTTTCAGCTGCCCTTTGTCTTGGAAAAAAATTAATTCTCATTTGCATTACCCCGTCTAAATGTCACCCACCGATATTTTGTTAGACATTAGCGGCGCTGGCAGGGAGGGCCGCGGGGTAATTGTGTTCTGCCTGATGCTGGGATTTACATAATTTCAGACAGCAATTAAAGAATCCTGGGGAATTTTTTTTCCCCCTCTCCCTTCCAACCTCTCCTACAAAGAAAGTGTTCGTTTACATTAAGCGCTCAGCGCCTTGCTGTTCATTTGCATAAAATTAAAGGTTTTTGTGTTCCCGAACAGCAGGGTAACATTTAAAATTCCGTTTTAAAAAGCTCACCTTACAATAATAAAATGTTAATATCATTTCCTAGGCAATGCAAGGTTGCCAGACGCCTTTCAATTCCGACTTGCTCCTGTACTAACTGCTCTTGCTCTCTCGTGCTCTCTCTCTCTTCCGCCTCTGCCTTTGTCCATCCCTGTCTTCCCCACCTCACTACTCCTCCTCTTCACTTGGGGTGCCATCTCTTCAATCTCTTCCTAATTCTTTCTCTAGATGGGATCCAAATGTCGTCAACCCCCCAGCCCCAAGCCCCAAGCAGTCAAGTTTCTGTGACCATTGGGCAATGATGTCCCAGGTGCCTTGGACTTCCCCCATCTGGGTCATCCTCCGCCAGCACCACAGATGCCTGTGACAACCCAGGCCATTGATGCAGCATGTCATGTGTCCTGAGCCCGGGTTCACCTCTCACCTCTAATTCTTACCCATGCCAAACAGCATTGAAATGTTCATCTCACAAGATACTAACTCAAGGACCATTGCCCAGAGTCCTCTCTGGGCAGAGTATTGGCCTCTATACAGGCTTCCTGAATCCAGAACAAGCTTCACCTCAGGCATCTTGGTCTGGCTATACCTGCCTTTGCTCAGCCCTCCCCAGACTGTCAGTCGAGGTTTAAGGACCTACAACCATCAAGGGGAAAGCTAAGGGACGTTCCTGATGCATGTTTCTCTGAGCATCAGGAACCATGTCAGTCTTGTTCCCCTAGTTGGTGATGGGTGTTAGTTGTCTAGATGGTGACCTCAGGAAGCACGAGCACTGACTTCACCAGCAATATGGAGAGGTGAGGGCAGATAGCTCGGAAAGATGGAATCCTCCGCACTGTAGCTCATGGGAGTGGGGCTCTTGGGCATGATGCTGAGACACAGAAAGGACAGCTTTGTTTGTTGTTTTACTTACAGAAAGCAGGTACTTCTAAAATTCAAGCCTTTAAGTGGCGAAAGACAAAAAAGTGCAAAGAGGGTGGTTATGGAGGCAGGGAGTCCTGTAGACTGCGATCGGAGGACATTAGACAGCAGAACAAACCCATATGAGCAGACGCAGAACCGATGCCTACAGAGGTAACTGTGCAAATGTAAAAGATGCTGTTACTGTGTGATTGGCTTATGAATTATTTTTCCATAAGATTTAAATATAAACATGTTAAATACTAGTTACGTATTGTTATAATAATGATCGATCCATGTTAATAGGCAACGTTTTAAAAAGATATAACAGGAGGTGAGGCTGTAGAGAGACAGAGTTCTTGTATAATTTTGAAATAAAGTCAGTATGAATTCCAAAATAGAGTATTATAAATTATATGTTAATTGTAATCTCCAGGGCAAATACTAAGAAAGTAACTTTAAAATGTACAGTGAGATAAATGACAAGAAATGAAAATGGTTTATTTAATGAAAAATAAGACAGTAACAGAGTAAAACTGTAAAAGTAAATTATTCCTAATAATAATTACATTAAATGTAAGTGGATTAAACTATCCAATTAAATGGTAAAGATTGGAAGAATGGGCTTTTTAAATGACCCAACTATGTAGTGTATATAAGAGATTTATCTTAAATTAAAAGACATAAATAAGTTGGAAGTAAAGGGAGAGAGAAAGATACTATGTGCAAAAGCAGTCTAAGAAATCTAGAGTGGTTATACCAATATCAGAAATGAAGGTTGCTTACTGGGTAAAGATGTCTATTTCCAAGCCTAGCAATCTGAGTTCAATCCCTAGATCCTTTCAACTGCATATACATGCACACATGAACACTATGGCGCATTTACACAAGCACACACACATATGGGAACTTTTATAAACACAAGGAAATACATTAAAAATTGATAGGAGGGCTGGTGTGATAATTAAAAGATACACGCCTGACATCAGAGTTCCAAAATACACAAAGTACATACTAACAAACTTGAATCGGCAAACAGTGTTTTCCCTCCCTAGCTGAAGCCTTCACTACCTAATTGTCAATAATGAACAGAACAATTAGAAAGAAAAAGAGGAAGGCAATAAAGGCCTGAGCAGCATCATAAAGGCAGTCAACTGAGCCGACACCTGTGTTGCACGCCACCTGCAACAGCAATGGTGAGACACACACATTTCTCAGTTGATATGGAACATTCTCTAGGATAAAAAGTGCATTAGATCACAAAACAAGACAAGCAGGGAAAGGCAGAAAATGTACAAAGTATCTCTCAAAACATAACACCCAAGAATTTATTAGTGGTTGAAAACCATGCTCAGAGGGAAATTTAGACATAGCTGTGAACTCTTTCATTTCAGAAGGGCTGGAGATGGCTCAGTGGTTGGGAGTATGTACTGCTCTTGCAGAAGACCTAATTCTGGTTCTCAGCACCAACACCTGGCGGCTCAGAACTGTTTGTAACTCCAACGCCAGGGAATCCAATGCTTTCTTCTGGCCTCTTTGGGCATTGCATGCACATGGGACATAGACATACGTGGAGGCGTTCATCCGTGGCTTGGTCCTGGAGACCAGACTTGGGCAAGATGAGAATGAAGACATGGCAGACACACATACAGAAAAGCTTGGATCGGCTGGCCTGGGCATGCTCTGATGCATCTCCTATACAATCCAGAAACTCGGAGCACTAATTACACACAGCACAAGGAGGAGGGTTAGCTAGTCTCAGTGGAAGGTCTCTGTAAGGGATCAGTGTCAAACTATAAACATCTGGGAGGAGAAAGCTGCAGTTGGTATTCCCTGCACACACGTCCACACATGAACCAGGGGAGGATTTGCCACTTCAAATGGGTCTGAGGCACTGGGGTCCTTGACATGGCCTTGTTTGTGTCAACAAAGCACATCCACCCAGGGCGTACCCCACTCCCCACAACAACAATAACGAAAACGAGAAGAATAATAGTAATATAGTAATATATAGTAATATATAGTATATAGTAATAGTAATAGTAATAGTGATCAAACAACTAACAGAGAAAAGCTTAGAGCCAGATGGCTTCCCTAATAATTCTCCCAAATGTTTAAAGAATAATTAACATGGATCTTGCTCAAATTCCTCTAAAAATATTTATTTTACAAGGTCAGTATTATCCTAACACAAAGCAAGAAAAGAAGCATCGATGAGTGCATTGAATGAATGTAGATGCAGAAAGCCTTGAACGAGATACTAGCAAGCGGAATTCAGTGGCATCTAAGGCTGTGTACCAGAACAGCCAGTGGGACCTGTTGCAGGAATGCAGGTGTGGATTCAATATCTAAAAGTCAACCACGAGGGTTGGTGTGGGGCTCAGTTGGTAGAGTGCTTGCCTAGGATGCATGAAGTCCTGGATTTGATCACAAGTACCACAAATATGGAGCATGGTGATGTGTGTCTATAATCTCAGTACTGGGGAGGTACAGGCAAAACACTTTTACCTATAAAAGAAAAACAAATAGCTGGGCAGTGGTGGTGCACACCTTTAATCCTAGCACTCGGGAGGCAGAGGCAGGTGGATCGCTGTGAGTTCAAGGCCAGCCTGGTCTACAGAGTGAATTCCAGGACAGCCGGAGTTACAACAGAGAAACCCTGTCTCTAAAACAAACAAACGAACACAAAATAAAAACAAATTAGTCATAAAAAAGAATGGACTTGCTCAAAGGCATCTGTGAACACTACTGAACTGGCAACCTGCCCGGTGGGTGAGAGAGTACCGCTGGGGAGATGGTTCATGTGCCAAAGACACGAGGGCCTGATTTTGGATTCTCAGACTTCCTCTGTAACCTCAGTGCTTGGAGGGAAAGCTTTTTGAACACAGGAGGATCTCTGGAGCGCACTGGCTAGCCTGCCTAGCCAATTGATGAGTTTCACGTCCAGCAAGAGACAGTCTCAAAAACAGTAAAGAGACTAGAGAAGACACCTGCTGCCAACCTCTGGCATCCACACGTAAGTGCACATACTTATACGAACATGACACACGCCACACACACATTGATATTTACACAGACACTTGCAGGCAAATGTCTGTAACAGCAGTGTTTACAAGTCAAAAAAAGAGTGAACACCCAATACCACCAACTGATGGATGGATAAGGAAATGGTGCCATATCCGGGCTGTTCAGCCATAAAAAGGAGTGGAAGAGAATGCTCCAGCATGGGGGAATCTAGAAAACACGACAACATGGGAAAGCTCAGAACTGTAAAAAGGCTGCATGTTGCATGATCCCATTTCTATGAAATGCCCAGATTAGAAAAACAGAGGCAGAAGGGGGATCCCTGGCTGCCAGGACCTGAGCCTTGGGAATGAAGCGTGACTGTCTAGTGGATAGCAAGCTCCTAGACCTAAACAGTGGATGGTTTGCTATGTTATAAGTTTGCTAAGCACAACCGATTCATACGCTGTTGAATGGTTAATCTCACCATTCTAACTACTCTAAAGTTTCTGTTACAGGAATTTTATCATCATTAAAACATTGAAATAAAAGGCAAAGGAGAACCCAAGCCCTGATTTTACCCTAACATCCGTTAGCCTTGGTTTTACTTTTGTTTGGTTTTTCTTGAGATTTTTTTGGAAATAGGATCTCATGTAGCTTTTTTCAAAGCTGAGAACAGCCTTGAAATCCCAATCCTTCTTCCTACCCCGCCAAAGTGCTGAGTTGACAGGCACGCAACACGGTATCCAGACGCCAGCTGTGTAAGTGACTGTGATAGTCTGAATGAGAAATGTCCCAATAGGTTCATGTATTTGAGCACCTTGTCCCCAGCAGACGGTGATGTTTACAGAGGCTGTAGACCCTCTGGGAGGAACAGCATTGCTGGAGGAAGTGTGTCACTGAGGTCTTATAGCCCAATTCCACTTCCTGCTCTCTCTCTCTGCATCCCGGGTGTAGTTGAGGTGTGACCCCTCAGCTCCCTGCTCCTGCTGCTATGCCTCCGCCACCATTACAGACTCTAACTCTCTGGAATCTTGAGCCCAAATAAACTCTTTCTTCTGGAAGATGCTCTTGGTCCTTTGTAATATTTTATCACAGCAACCAAAAACTGGCTAACATAGATGACAAGCAAATATGATGAACAAACTTGGATTGCACCCCAGACTATGAATAAAATAGGTATAAATGGCATCAATTGGACAAGTGGGGAGATTGCTATTAGAACTGGGGAAAGGGGAAGCTCTTTGATAATGCTGTTTTTCATATTTCTTAATAAACATACTCTGATAAGAAAGGGCAGTCCTAATTCTTAGGACTGTGAATGTTCCATAGTTCCTGGAAAGGAAGAAGGATCATGTCTACAAGCAACCTCAAATCTTCAGGAGCAAAAGATTGTGTGTGTTTACATACAGACACATCTATTCATATGTCTCTATTTACACACAGAGATAACTGTGCATTATGTGTCTATCTGTGTACTGAGACAAAAGACTGATCATAGAGGCTCACAGAGGATTGCTAAGTTGCAATAAAGAGTTTTGGTGTTTGGGTTTGTTTCTTTGTGTTTGTTACTCACAATTTTGGCCATAAATATAAAACTCTGTGTGTGTGTGTGTGTATGTGTGTGTGTGTGTGTGTGTGTGTGTGTCTGTGTGTGTGTCTGTATCCATGTGTGTGTGTGTGCATGTGTGTGTGTGTGTGTGTGTGCATGTGTGTGTGTGTGAGTCCATGTGTGTGTGTGTCCATGTGTGTGTCTGTATCCATGTGTGTTTGTATGTTCATGTGTGTGTGTGTGAGTCCATGTGTGTGTGTCCGTGTGTGTGTCTGTATCTATGTGTGTTTGTGTGCATGTGCGTGTGCGTGTGTGTGTGTATGCATGCATGTGTGTGTGCAGGTGAATGTGCAGTCTGTGCATGTGGAGGCCAGGATCAACCTCAGGTGTCATTCCTCAGGTGACCCACCTTCTTTTTAGAGACTGGGTCCCTCCGTTGTCCTAGAACTTGCTGAGCAGTCTGGCTGGCTAGTGAGCTTCAGGGATTGTCCAGCATGCCTCTCTGGTGCTGGGGTTACAGTTGTGAGCCACTGCTCTGGATTTTTTTTATATAGGGTCCGCATGCTTGCAATGTAAGTACTCTACCTATTAAGCTATCTCCCAGCCTCTCAGATGATGTTTTAAAATAAAGGCCTAAAATGGGACTTGGGAGATAACTCAGTGGGTAAAGTGTCTGCTGCAGAAGCACGGGGACCTGCGCCTGGATCCCCAGCACCCACATTAAAAAGCTGGGCATGGTGGCACCTATAGCCCCAGTGCTCGGAGGTAGACATAGCAGGGTTGCCCGAGTGCCCTAGCCAGTCCTGGCCAAGCTCAATTTGCAATCCTCCTGCCTCCCCACCTCCTGAGTGCTGGAATCACAAGCCTATCAGCACACCTGGCTTACAGCATGGCTTTCACGGGCCCATCACATGCAATCATACTGAAGCAACAACTTGCTTAACAGATCCAGTTGCTAATATGCATCCGGTTGTCTAACTTTATTTTTTCAAACGGTTAACCAACTATTCCAGCACTATTTATTAAATAATTTATGTTTCCCCTACTGATTTGAAATGCCACTTTCATTCCATAATAAATAGCTATGTACACCTCAGTTGTTTTCCTGTGTCGGCTCATTTGTTTAATTATGCCGATTTTCCTGTTTTGTCTTATTATATAAATCTGCAGTGCATTTCGGCTTATTCATTCACTCATTAACTCAAGTTCTTTTGTTGTTCGCTTGCTCGCTTTTGTTTTGAGGTGGGGTCTCATGTAGCTCAGGCTGGAACTCCACATGTAGCTAAGGATGACCTTGAACTCCTGATTCACCTGCCTCTATTTCCCGAGTGCTGGGGATACAGGCGTGCACCACCGCGGGATCAACCTCAGGGCATGGTGCATTCACCTAGTGCTCTACCAGCTAAGCAGTGACCCCAGGGTCAGCTCTTATTCAACAAGACTGAACCGAGTCTTTCTGCGGATGTGAGCTGCTCTAGGACAGACCGCACGGTGGGCAACGGAGCACCTCTGGATGCCTGCATTTTAATATCTGACCTGAGAAGTTCCTCCTGCCCTGATCAATTTCATTTATTAAGATGTTCTTAGCCGCTCTTGTCTATTTATAACTCCCAATGAACTGATGTTGCAAGAAAATACATTTGGGATTTCATTGGAACTGAATTAAATGTATGGATTAATCTTAATGGAATTGACAATTTTTAATCTTCTTTTCCACCAGCCCAGCCGGCCGTGTTTCTATGTAGTCAATTCTCATTTTCATGTGAATTTTAGCCCCACACACTTACGACCGAAGTTGTTGTTGGATATTTTCTGCCTTTGTTGCTATTGTGAACGTCATCTTTTCCCCATCATATATTCCAGGTGATTAATGTGGGTGCACGGGAAAGCCATTGATTTTTGAATATTTCTTTTAAGTCAGCATTTTCTGAGTTCCTGATTAATTGTAATAGTTCCTGCTTGTTCTTTCAAATTTCCTAGGTAAATAATCACATAATGTGATTTCCCCCCTTTACTTTCTTTTTATCTTACCATATGCTTATGGTAAGATAATAAATGTATATATTTCTCTTTGCATTAACCAAGTCAAGCATTCCGGGGCGTGCAGGAGCAGCGCTGAACAGCCGGCTTTCCCGGGAAGCAGCCCTGGTGAGGAGCTCTGGGCAATCTCTGTCATGAAAATACACCCACCACAGCTGATCTTGAGCTGCCAGTGTGATGTCACTAGATGTGGAGTTTATAAAGGGACACAGGCCCTCAACCGTTATCTTCGGGGAAGAACACATAAACACTATAAACAAGAGCAAACCTGAAACACACACACACACACACACACACACACACACTTGTGACAGGTTGCATGGGCATGACCCCTCAGGAGCTCTGAGGTCACCTGTGACGCACCCCATAAGGCACCTGTTCGATGGAGACGGTTGGAACAGTGTCCATTTCAAAAGGACGGCAAGCTTACCTGATGCTGCGGCTCCCATTGTGGCCGAGCCATGATCCTCCAAGCCCTGCCCACCTGCTATGCTTCCCAGCACCTACAGTCAGATCTGAACTCTTTCCCCAAGATCCTGTGTTGTTCATTTGGTTCCCAGCTGGTGGTGCTATTGATAGGTGGATGAACCTTTCTGAGGTGGGGTCTATTTGGAAGAAGTGGGTCATTAGGGGGTGAATCTTTGAAGATTATATTGGGACCCTGCAGCCCCCAATACTCACTTGTTGACCCCCATGAAGTGAGGAGCTTTGTCTACCGCAGGGGCTTGTCATCATGACATCCTGCCTCCCCTCAGACCAAAGCAATGGATGCCAGCTGACCACGGGCTAAAATGTGTGTCCAAACCAAACTTGTTTTCCTTGGTTAAGTGTCACATAACCTCTGACCTCAAACACTCTGACCTCCTCTGTGCACCACAACCCCTCACAGCCCCAGACTGGAGCCCCTGGCCTCTCCTGATGCCTATCATCAACATGCTCTGTGTGTACAGACCAAGCAAACAGGAGCCATTCCTGATCTTTACCTATTTGTTCCTCCCTACTTGACCCAGGGTCAGAATTCCCAAGGGAATGACCACCCGAAGGCCCCGTTCTCTCAAAACCATAGCCCACTGCTTAGAAGATTGGGTGTCTTCTCCCCCTTCATCACACAGTATTGCTGTTGCTAAGGCATGCGGCTCTTGTCCGGATTCCCAGCAGCTGTGACTGCATCCCCTCCTCTTGAGACACTCCTCCTGTGCAGTGACCTTGCCCTTCTCCCTACCTGTCCTGGTACTCTATTCCCATCTTCTCTCTCGACCTTCCCAGGGTCCTTCAGGGTGCCCCGCCTCGCCTCATGACCCACCTTCTCCCTCAGCAGCTAGACCTGCATGTCAGGTGTTCAGCTCACCTTCATACTCTTACTCTACTTCAACCGAGTTAGCTAACCGTAAGCATGTCTGTAGCTCCTTTTTCCAACCTGTGAAATGGGGCAACAGACAGCTGCATGCTAACACCAGCCTGGGGTACAGGCACCCTGGTCAGGGCCCAATGGGAGAACGCAATGGACCTGACACCCGGGAGTAGATTCCAGCATCATCGTTCTTGGTCACCTGGAGAAGGAAGACTACAAAAAAGGGGTAAAGCCGTCACGCGCCACACAGCCTGGGGGACCTGCTGAAGCCCTCCTCACACTGGAGGAGGGAAGGTTTTCATACTCAGGACAAGAGTTGGGGGGAAGGGGTCCCCTTCTCAGCAGTGTGGAAACTTGGTGCTCTCTTTCCTCTGTTGTCAAGGCCTATATTAAGAACATTAAATGTCAGCACAGATGCTTTAAGTGCTAGTGTGAGGGTGAAAGACAGGTGGGTCGCAGGTGTGTTAGGGGGCAAAGTCAGGGGGAGACAGAGAGGATGGCAATGGAGAAGCCTGAATCAATTAATTAGGACCCATGGGTTGTGTGTGGTAGGGGCAGACAACAGACCTGTAAGGACAGCATGAGTCTGCGGAACTGGATGGTGGCTCCAGTTGTAGTCTGGGTAGGCTCTGTGTGGGTACATTCAGGCTCTATGAGACTCAGGAGGAGCTGCGGGGAGCCTGTGCTTCACACCCCTGCAGTGACTCCCACTTAATGAGTGAAAAGGTTTTGGGTAAAGAGCCCCCTCCCTGGAAAGCAGACTGCCTGCAGAGGCGGCTGTCAAAGCGAAGCCCTGTTGCTAAGGGAACCGCCTGCGAAGAGCCAAGAGATGAAGGCACCCCGCCTCTCCAGCAAGCACGAGGTTCAGAAGGGGCCTGGCATTCCATCCATGTCTGCATTGCCCCCCCCCCAGCCAGGGTCTCGAACCTGGGGAGGGGACTGAGATTCTGTCTTCCATTGCCGTATCCCCACCCAGCTAATCATTAGCCCAGTGGCTAACCAAGGAAACTTGACTAAGAACCCAGGGGCACAGGGGCTCTGGAGAGCCTGTAGAAGGGTAATCTGGTACCAAAGGGGCCCTAGCACCCCTACATGACATGACATTTGGAGTTTCACATGAGGGTAAAGTAACTCACGAAAGGGTTTCAGTTAAATCCAGATGAAAACAGCTGTAAGCTGAGGTGAGGACGGAAGTCTTCAGGAGAGGCAAGAAGCCATAGTCTTTGTCAAGGTTACTGTTGCTGCAATGAAACACTACAACCAGAGAGGAAAGGGTGTTTCATCACTGAAGGAAGTCAGGACAGAAACTCTAACAAGACAGGATCCTGGAGGCAGGAGCTGATGCAGAGGCCATGGTGCTTACTGGCTTGTTCCACATGGCTTGCTCAGCCTGCTTTCTTATAGAACCCAGGACCACCAGCTCAGAGATTGCCCCACCCACAATGGACTGGGGGCTGGGCCCTCCCCCATCAACTACTAATTTTAAAAATGCCCTACAGGCTTGCCAACAGCCCCATTTTATGAAGACGTTTTCTTAATTAAGGCTCCTCTCACTCCAATGACTCTAGCTTGTGTCAAGTTGATATAAAAACAGCCAGCATAGCCACCTGGCCCCAGCCTAGCACCATGAGGATGACAGGGGGCTTTGAAACCCATGGAGGTGGCTCCTCTCTGGGCGGACACAAGGCAGGACAGCGTGGTCTTTAGCACTGTACCCACACAATGCTCATGCCTTCAAGGCTGAGGACCGCTGGGTATGGACCCTCTGT
This sequence comes from Cricetomys ansorgei, assembly GCA_026225945.1. Taxonomy (NCBI): domain Eukaryota; kingdom Metazoa; phylum Chordata; class Mammalia; order Rodentia; family Nesomyidae; genus Cricetomys; species Cricetomys ansorgei. The sequence continues at coordinate 3,466,544 of JAMJFZ010002981.1, forward strand.
CTAGACTTCCTGAGGAACTATTTACTTGTTTTGCTACTGTGCTGAAGGTTTTTATAGAGGAAAACAAAGGATTTGCTTAGTCTTGGGTGGAGGCCATGTTGGCATTACACCGCCAATCAGGATTCGGGGCAGGCGTTCATGGCAACGCCCATGAACTGACAAGAAGGAGCCTTGGCACTGGGGCCAGGCAGATCAGACAGCAAACATAAGCCCTGCTGCCATTCCTACCGTGGGTAACCTGAGACCAGTTCCTCTCAGTCCTTATGCTTCAGTGTTAGTCTGAGTTTAGGGAGTAGGTGTGGGGGAGGGGTCTAAAGAGGGTACACACACGCTGTGCCTGAAGTCAAGACTCAGTACTGATTATGCCCTGAACTCATGCCTCTCAGGGGATGGACTGACCTAACATAGGTACCATTCAAATTCCCATGCCATGCACCCCGTGTCCCTACAGTATATCTCAGGACATGCTGAGTGCCTGGCACTGAAATGGCCAACCTGGCCCCACCCCAGGAAGCCTCTGATCTTAAGACTAGGGGAGGAAGACAGCACTGACAGTGTAGGCTGCCAGGGTCGCTACACTCAGATGGGAGCCCTGTTGCTTTGTCTCTGGGGCCTGGCCCTCCTGGCTCTAACACGCTGTCCTCTCTGCTTCCAGCTCCCAGGAAGCTGGTTCTGGATACTGGTAACCAGTTGTCACTCTGGACTCTGGGCTTAACCAGATGAGTACCAAAGCACCATTTCAGTCCACAATCAGCCCTGGGAGTGGGAGGTGTACCTCAGCCCTCCTCACAGCTGAGGATACAGGATCACACTGATGCTCCAGCATTCAGCTGAGGCGCACCCCACCCCCCACTGCACCCAAGAATTGTGTCATAATCACTCCCCGTCCGTTCCCCATTCTCTTGCCCTCCCCAGCTCGTGATGAAGTCAGTACCCCTGCCCTAAGGAGGAGGCAGAAGCCAGAACTGTGGCCTGTGCTCTAGCTCAGAGAGATCTTACTAGTCAGCTCTTCCTTGGCACCATGTCTGTAGCCTAGAACCCTGTGGGATGCTGCTGAGCTGGGGAGATCACTCAAAGTCCCAGGCCTTTGCTCCCCATATCTAGGAGCAGCTAGGAAAGGCCAGAGAAGCACAGGGGCCAACTCGGAAGCTGGAACCACCACTAAGTGAAAAGCTTGGACTCCGTGGTGCAACAGAGGCCCAGAGAAGTTCTTGAGGAGAGGGGAAGGGTCAGCTGCCGGCCCAGGACCCCCACCTTTGTAAGGGTGCAGACCCAATAGCTATCTGTTGTCCCTGCCCCTACCTGCCATACTTGATGGCCTCTAGCTCTGCACATGCCAGACCAGTCTCCTGGCCCAGCCAAACTGTCCAAGCCCACAAATTGCCCCCAGATGCAGCAGGTGCTTCAGGAGCTGAGGCCTGAGGAGGAAGGAGGCTTTCTAGGGCTAATGGTTGGATTGGAACACAGTGCTCCTGGGTAGGGCCCCCTGAAGGCCAGAATGTGTCCAGCTGAGGATCCAAATAGAGATTGTGACATGGGTGGGCCTGATCTGAGATAGGCTGTCAAGAAGGGCTGGCCTGGGGCTCTGTGGTCCTTCACTCAGACTCTGGGCAAAGCTTTTTCATCAACAAGTAGGTACAGGTACAGGTAGCCCTAAATCCAGCCCTGCTTCCTCCACCTACTGTCTATGGGACACGTTACTGAGTCTGTTCCTGCACCTGTAGGATGTGCAGTCAATGCCTGCGTCCCTCGCAGGATTGGCTGAGGATGCAGTTCTGGCAGAGGGCGTGGCCCACAGCACTAGGCTATGAGGGAAACACAAGTCGATCTTTATCATTCCCTATGCACAAGGCAATGGGAGCAGCAATCAGAGACCTCTACGTCTGCTCTGTCTGCTCCCACGGGGCAGAGCCCTCCACGTCTGCTCCCACGGGACAGAGCCCTCCACGTCTGCTCCCACGGGACAGGCCAGGAGTAGGCATTCAGTGTGCGCTTCAGGACAGCTGCAGAGAATCTAGGCTTGCATCTCCTGTCCTACAGACTCTCACAGATGGCTGTATCAGAGCTACAGTTGTGTAACAAGTCAGCCACATTTGGCCATGTACAGTTGCTTTAAAACAAGGCGTTTATCAGCATTCCTACAGGCCAGAGGGGTGGTTCTTCTGGCCCCAGTAGAGCCTGCTGAGGGTCCAGAGCTAACTAGTCTCTGTCACAAGATTGGGGATTGGTTGGCTGTGAGCTAGTCAAGGACATTCTTGGCTGGGGCAAGGGGCCCTCCTCCAGAGCTGTCTTCTCTGCCACTCTAAGGTTACAAGGAGAAGATGAATCAGCCATTTCTGCCACCAGTCTTCTGCAAGGATGAGTAAGGGTAGAATTCTATTTCTGACTCACAGTTTACTGTGTGAGGTCACCAGTCCCTTCCCTTCTCCCTTCTCGGAGTCAGTTTCTTCCTGGACTAACGGGTCAAAGCACATCCAGAGAAATTCATTCCGAGAGCCAAGCCAGTGCCTAGCGGTAGAAGAGAATGACAAGGGTGGGTTTGTCTGCTCTTGAGGGTCTGACAGCTCCCCACTGTGCCTGGATGGGCAGGGGCCCGGTTGGGGGTAGCCTCCCACCCCTCATCTTGCCCCCCCTCGGGAGCCCTCCTGCTGAGGACTCTTCAGCACCAGGGGTCTTAAGGATACTTAAGTAGCAAACTATGTGTTGATAATAAAATTTGCCTGCCTCTCACAGACATCCAATTTGCTTACCATCCAAAGAGAAGCCCTGGGTGCCTGCTTCTGAAATTGTTTTAATCTCTGCCACTGAGCGCTTCTGGCAGGTTCTTCAACTGGAAAATAGGAAATGAGTTAGAAACAATGGAGGGCCGTGAATAATCTCACTTAAGATGTTTGATCTGGGAGGGGGATGGGGTGGGGGGTGAAGTTGAAATCCATTTCCTGGTTCACAGCCAGACATCAGGGCTGGAGGGAGGGGAGATGCTTGGGGAGGTGAGTAACCTTCCAGGCCTCACTGCCCTAGCTATGGCCAAGACAAGGGCTCCACAACCTCCTGGTACCTGTGCAACCCTGAAAAACCTCAGCAGACAATCTGGGTGTCACCCCGAGGGTGGATGTGACCTCTCTGTACAGATGGAATTGACCTTTAGACCTGCTGGGTTTGACTGCTCACAGAGTCTGTACCGTGGCTTGTCTCACTCACCAAATTCCAGACCCGAATAGATGCGCCTCCAGGCAGTGGAGGTGGCTCAGTGGGTAGAGCGCTCGCTCGCTATGCCGGCGTGAGGATCTGAGTTCAGAACTCCAGCACTCATGTAAAAAGCCAATTGTGGTTGTGTGTCCATCTGTAACCCCAACATTTTTGAAGATGAAGGTAGAATCTCTGGGGCTCCCTGGCCATCAGCCTGGCTCCAGATTCAGTAAGAGACCCTGTCTCAAGAGAATAAGACAGATGGTGATGGAACAGGACACATAGCACCTCCTCTGACTTCCACATACATGGGCTCATGCCCGTATCCCACAGATGAGCACACACACACACACACACACACACACACACACACACCTTCCATCCAGGCAAGAAAGAGCGTTAGGAGCTATGCTTGCATGCAGGCTAAAGACATTACATTCATCCAACTATTTCAACTTCGTATGACCTGAGAACCCTGGCCCTCAAGACCGTTCAGATATGACCATAGGCACAGAGTATGTGACCACTCCAAGGACAGGACACAGAGGCACCTGTGGAGTCTGTGCCCTCTGCGTGGGCATCCTTCCATCCAAGAAGGTGTGGAAGGGTACCCTCAGCGGAGAAGAAACGGTGAGGAGTGGTCTTCCCACTCAGAAGGTCATTGCTGCTTCTAGCCTGCTCCGTGTGGATGAAGCTTTAGCAAGGAGCAGGTGCTCAAGGCCAAGGCAGGCAGAGAGAGCCCCGACCTTTACCAAGACACACTCACATCAGGCAAACACGTGGACATGACAACTACTTATGTCTCTAAGGCACCAGGACAGTTGCGCCAACACACATATGTGCCCTGAGGGACCGTGTGGCTCTTGCAGGCCAGCCTGTTCCCTGCAAAGCCATGACTTGTAAGGAAACGAGGGTCCATATGGACAGTGAGGGGGTCTGATTAGATTTCCACGTGTGTGTGTGTGTGTGTGCACATATGCAAAGTACACAATTAGTGTGAGTGACAGCTACTGTTTGAGGGTGAGTTTTCCTGTGTCCTGAGTCTTCCATGTCTCCCCAGAACCTTTGAGGGTAGAGGAGAGAGCCACTGATGTGGGGCCTGGCGGGTGGACTGGGTCTTGGCAGAGGATTCATGGTGATCTCTGCTGCTTCAGCCAGGGTGTGATTGGGAGCTTATTCTTGTCTAGCCTTTCTGCCCTCCAGGTGCCAGAGCATGACCCCACCCATCCCCATTACAGCCTCCTCCATCTCCCCCAGGGCCCGCCCCTTGGGGGTCCCGGGTTGGGGGTTTAATGCATTATTGATCTTCCCGGGAAGGGAAAGTGCTGCAGCCGTGGGCCCAGGTAGCTTATTTTGTGCGTCGATGACATTCAGGTACTAGTGAAAAATTATACCAATTATTAAATCAGCCATTATTACTTCAAAGTGCAATCAGTTGTCACAGCGGAGAGAGCTTGCACGGCGCGTTATTAGTCGGGCTGTGTGCACAGGGAAAGTGCTGAGGGGAGACTTTAACCAAAGGGCAAATGCATGAAATTTACTTAGAAATAGCGATTTATCACCCCTGGGTTTCCTACTGCTCAAATCCAGGCAGACACTTGGCTGGCAGGAGACAGGCTAGGCGCTGCCCTGCCCCCTGCAGCTCCCACCCTGACAGGAAATGAAAAATTGAGAAGTCGTTGTAACAGCTTAAAGATGCATTATCCTTTTGATGTGCAATTTGAGCTTCATATCCAAAGGCAGGTGAAATAACCGGCACCCACACGGGCAATGGGGAAAAGAGAGAGAGGGGGACCTCTTCCAGTGTGGGAGGGGACGGTGCAGGTACCAGGTCCAGCTGCACCCATTCTAGCAGATCCCCAGACGGGGAGAGTACCCCGGATGGGGCATGATTTAGGGCCCAGGAAAGAGATGCAGACTAGGATGGGAGAGGTAAGGAAAGGAGAGACACGGAGAGAAAGACACAAAGGGTCAGAGACTCTCAGGCAGAGGGAGGGAGAAGGGGATGCAGGCAGTGAAAGGGAAGGGAAGAGTACAAAAACGGGAAGCCAGGTGTGGTAACAGGAGGAGCAGATGGAAAGGAGTCAGGAAAGGAGTGGTTGGAACCAAGTGTGCAAGTACACAGGTGTGCAAGCCTGTGAATGTGCAGCGTGGGGCATGCAGGAATGTAGACATGAGAGTACATGCCGTGTGCAAGTACCTGTGTGTGCGCGCGCGTGTGCTCGAGTGTGAGGGGAGTGGATTAGAGGGCACCTGTGAGCTTGTGCATATGGATGCTTCAGCAAAGGGGGCCAGCTGGTGAGCCCGAGGTGTTGGCAAGGATAGGGATCCCTCTTAAGCACCGTTCCAAAAGCAGGGGCTATGTTTACTGAGAGCCAATTTTTAGCATTATTACACACCCACCTTCCTCCAGCAATGGGGTACCTGGGCCCCAGAAAAGGCCTTCCTGTCCACCATTTTCAACTGTTCTCATCCTATGACACAGAACTCTAGTGGCCCATTCTCTGCCCCAATCAAAGTTCCATATCATTGAGGGTGGAATAAAGGTCTCTCACCTTAGCAGCCCGCAGAGGATCAGGGACACACATGACCACAGAAAGCCCTGGCTGGCCTTTGCATCTACTCTGTATGATCTTTAGCAAATGAGGTCCCTCTCTGAGGCTCTTTCTTTAAGAGGCAGATAGGCCCCCTGTTGGCGGGGAGCTAATCTTCCATGGGTCCCGCACTCAGGAATGTGTTGTACCAAGGCATGCTAGAGCCAGCCATCCTTACCAGGCTGGCTGCAGGGCAGCCACTCTAAGACTCTGTTATGGGCCTCCTGCTGCTATCTACTGGGCACCTGTGGACACAGCTTCCCAACTCCCTGGGCTTCTCTGTGGCCTTTTAACCAGACTGGTGTTGGAGGGTACTGGGAGTACAGGGAGGGTAGCATGGCGCTAGAGGTGTTGAGCTCTACTCTGTACACATTTGAGGATCAGCGGACTATGTCAGAGTCTCTACAGACTCTAGCTGGCAGACCTGGGCAAGGTCCACCTGAAGACCCATGGGATGAGCAAGAAGGCAATGAGATGGGCATTTAATTACTGTTACTTAGAAAACAGGGAGGAGGGAATGCCGTGAAGGGCTGCTATTTCTGGATGGCAGAGTTAAGAGGGGCCATAACATTTTCCTATTTTTTCTCGAGTCAGGATTAGATTTATGACCAGGGAACTGTGATGAGTTCCCATTGAAAAAACCAGAGAGGTCCAGGCAGCCCAGACACCCTCACGACCCTCGATACTGTGGCAGGGCATGCCCTGCCTCTCATTCTGAATATGAACTTTCACCCCAATGCTCTGGCTTTCCAGGGACATGTGGAAGGTTTAAAGTCCCTGACCACATGTCTTCCAGTATAGGCAGGACCCCCAGCATGGGCATTCCCTTGCTCAACCCAGCTCACCCACCTGCTGAATGGGTTAACAAGGCAGTGGAGCCTGAGTCGGAAGTCTGTGTATTGAGAAAGCAGTGTGGGACAGAGGGCTGGTCCTTCTGTCAAAACACAGGGACAGGCTTGGCCAGGTCCTTCTTCCCTCAGCTGCATCCACACTCCTCTTCCAAACGCAGTGCCTGGCACTCGGGCTTAGAGCAAGTCCTGTGGCAAAGGAGGAACTCTATTTTCGAGATCAAAAAGCTGAGGAAAGGGGAAACAGTTGGCTGTGAGTGTGGGTGGTAAGGCTGGACACAGCCTGGCTGCTGGCTCAGGGTCCATGGCCTTTCCATGACACCACCTCACTGGAAACAGACAGCAGTGAGAATGCAAAAGTAATCAACTTCTCTATTGATCCTGGCTTCTCCATCCAGGAGATCGATCTTCCCGTTAGAAAGGGGTGGGAGGAACCATCAGAGGGGCCGGAGAGGCCCACTCAGTTGGTAACAGGAACAGCCATGGACCCTGCTCTGAGCTCAGGCCCCTGGTGGTTCACCTGGGTCACAACAATAAGACAGGGCAGGGTGGCCAAGCCCTGGCTTCACAGACCAGTAGTGCTGCAGGGGTGAATTCTACCTGGCCAGTGACAGAAGGGTTTCCAGAGCATGAGTTCCTAGCTCACAGCACCGTGGACAGGCCTTCTAGCTTTGGTCTTGTGGTTCATCTGTCATATCATCCATCCATATACCCACCCGTCTTCCCTCTCGCCAATTTAGTCGCCTCTTTTTTTTCTGAACCAACTTTGTGTAAGATATTGTGGTTTCTAGGGACCTCAGAATGCCCATAGTCTGGTTGAAGCAGTGTGGGCATGGGCGAGCTAAGCTCCAGGCCATAAAGGAATCATTGTCAACATTTCCTAGAGGTTGGTCCTTCTGCTGTTGCAAGGTCCATTAGCTTTACTATTTTTCTTCCCTTGTAAAGAAAGCTTGCTGAGGGCAAAGATATGGCTGTATTTCTCTCCATGGTTCCACACTCACTTATCACAGTGCCTTGTGCAAGACTGGGCCTGAGGAAACCATTGAATGGATAGATGGATCTTGGAAGAATGGTTAGGTATATGGAAGGTAATAGATATATGATGACAGATGGATGGATGGACATGGGTGGATAGGTGTATGTATGCATGTGTGGATGCATGTGTGGATGCATGTGTGGATGTATGGATATATCTATGGATACATGGGTGGGTGAGTAGGTGGATAGACAGAGATATAGGTAGGTAGATGGATGAATGAGCGGATAAATGTGTATGTAGATGGCTAACTGAGTAGATGGATAGATAGGTGGGTAGATGGAAAAATGGGTGAATGCATGGGTGAGTGCATATGCAGATAGTCAGACACATAGACAGGTGGATACGCAAATGAGTGGGTGAATTGCTACATACATGTATGGATGGATGGATGGATGGAAGGAAGGATGGATGGATACATAGATGAATGAGTGAGTAGGTGGGTAGATAGAAGGTAGATAAAGGATAATGGATGAGTTGGTGAGTAGATGGATAGATGGGAGGACGGATGGGTAAGTAAATGGTTAAATGAGTGGATTGATAAGTAGGTAAGTAGAGGGATGGATGGATGCACGCATGGATGGATGGATCCATGAATGAACGGGCAGGCGAACAGACAGATGTGTAGGTAGGTGGATGGATAGGTAAGTGGATGGATAGATGCATGAATACATGATAGTGGGTAGATAGATGGATAGGTAGGTATATATAGATAGATGGACTAGTGGGTAAACAGAAGGTAGACATAGGTTAGCGGATGAATGTTTGAGTAGATGGATAGATGGGTGGATGGGTAGGTAGATGGATGGAAGATGGATGGATGCATGAATGATGGATTGATGGGTGGGCAAATAGACAGATGGTGGGTGGATATGTGAGTGGATAAACTGACAGATGAGTGAGTGAGTATCTAAATGGATGGAGGAATAGATGAATTGATGGGTAGATGAACACATGAGTGAATAGGTGGATGGCTGGCTGGCTGGCTGGCTGGATGGATGGATGTATGGATGGGTAGGTGGGTAGATAGCTAGCTGACTATTACTATTTGGTATGAAGTGTTCCTCCCAAAGGCTCATATGTTGGGGATTTAGTTGCAAGCTGATGGGCTTTTGAGAAGTGACCAGATCCTCAGGGCTTGGATGCAGTCATAGATTCATCTCTTGCTGGATTCACAGGCTGATGGCATTATGAGAAGATGTAAGAAGTAGGAAGTGGAGCCTAGTTGGAGGAAGTAGGGTCACTGGGGGTGTCCTGAGGAGTACATCTTGGCCTGGCCCCTTCCTGAATTTTCTTCTTTGTCCTTCCTGTCTCTTGTGACAAAGCTCTTCCCTTCTTAGGATGTTTTACTCCACAGTGGACCCAGAACACACCCAGGGGACCATGGACTGAGCCCTTCAGGATGCTTGGCTTTAGTTGTTCCTGTCAGGCATGTGGGTCACATCCAAGATTTCAAAAGTGCATCCCTCCCCTGTAGATCCTATTTTTATTTGCTTACTTCTGATGAAGGAGGTTCACCATTTAGCAGTAGACCCTTGAACAGGCATATGGCTCTCACTGGGGATCCCAGCCTGGACCTGGGGAGTTGCCCCTCTCCCTCCCAGGCCTGGGGAGTTGCTTCACCCATTCATGGAGTGGTTAAAACATGCCATTGAGGAAAGAGAATCTTCTTAGCCCTGTCCCTTAGCAAATACTCAGCAAGTCCCCACAGGCTTCACCTGTCCTTATTACCTTTGCATGTGGTGGCTGTGAGCTCATTCAGAGTTGTCAAGATATCTCATAAAGTGAGGCTCCCCTAGGAGAGAGCATGCTGGGTAAATTCCCAGTAGCCAGAAATTATCAGAGCTATCGCCTTCTTTAGATTCCATGTCTATTAAGATGAGGTCAAATGATCCAACATACAAGTAGGAACTTATCTATTCAGACCAGACAAGACACAAATCAAAACAAGCATGGGTTGTTCGTGCCTCAGAAATGGCTCTTAAAGTGACAAGAGAGACCTAGGACTAGAGATGCAGTGGGGGATGGTGTGTAGAAGCCTGGCTGAGTTCGTGTGAGGCAGCCCTCTTCTCTGGGTATCACACAGTAGGTCTATACTGACTCTGGCTCCACCTAGACACCCAGATCTTTATCTCCTGTCCCAGCTCCACAGACTCATTCCAGTGCTACCCTCGGGCTATGGTCGGCAGAAGAAGTCAGAGGCATCTACTGCATGCTCACAGTCAGGGCTACACCGCCATCACCTCACTAACTTTCCCCTTGGCCATTGGAAGGAGTGTTTATTGAGCACCCACTGTAAGCTGTACTTTGTGCCAAGGACTGAGCAAACAGCCATGGATCTTTCCCTCCCAGAGCCCTCAACTGGTTAAGCTGAAGTCATCAGCAGTCTCTGAAAAGTTGTTGGAGCAGGGGTTGGGAGGAAGATCTGGGGAACCACTGTTTGAATGTGACTTTCTCCCACTCTGAACAAGTCATCTTCCAGGAGATGGGAAGGGTCCCACTGGGGTGGGGCCTGGACTAGGAGGAATTCAGAAAGTGCTCATGTTGGGGTGGGGGTGTGAAAGAACTAGGGCTCCTTGAGCACCTCAAATTACCTACCCCCCCCCCGGCCCCGTCTCTGCTCCCTGAACTGGACTGGAGAATGTCATCGTGGACGGAGGAAGTGGTTTTCCTGCGGTCATTGCTGGGAGGGGATGTCTGGCCATAGTGGGGCAGAGGTGAACCAATCAGGGTGGACTGGCATTCGGGTTGGAGGTGGAACCAATTCTTTATATATAAAATAGACACAAGATGTTCAGTTGATCAGAAGCAACAAAAAAGATTTCAGTACCAACCAGATTTTTTACCAGGAGGGAGGGACATTTCCCATTGGCCTTGGCCCTGGACATCTGAGTTCTGGTTCTACCTCCCTAGCCCACTACAGACAGCTCTCTGGACACCAACACCTCTCTGCAGAGAGAGGGTCAGACCTGCAGTGGTTGCAGATTGAGAAGGTGAAGGTCTAGTGGCCTCCCCAGGTGCAGGGGGCACAACTCCCACAGGTCCCTGGAGCTGGGAAGGGGCTCCCAATTACAGCCTCCATCAGGCCCTGGAAGGCTTCTCTGTGAAATGAGAGCCAGAGCAGGCGATTGCCGCTGGCACCAGGGAAACTCCAGATCTATAACTTCCTGGAACATAATTAGCTGCTCACTTCAAAGATGCATTGGGGTTTGTGTAATAGGCACCGGGCCGCTCGCAGACGGCGGAAAGCGGGAGAAAAATGGGGCCGTCTGGCTTGGAAATGGAAGGAGACAAAATGCTTTCAGTGAGGGGCTTCCTGCAGCGGAGACACCAGGACCTGAGAAAAGCAATAATGATCACAATGACTCCTTTTTACAGATGCTCCCACTGCAGAGGCTTGACCCAGTACTGGCAGTCCACAGCTTGGAGAGTAGAGTGTCTCCATGAGGCTGGAATCCATATCAGAAGCTGCAAGCAACAGCCCAGAGTCACAGTCAAGTCAGGACTGGAACACACACTGAGTCCAAATTCCTCCAGGTTGCCTGGCCCTCCTGTTCCAGAGCCTCCCAGCCTACAGAGAGGGAAGGTCTGGGATCCAATGTTTCAATGTGACTTTCTCCCATTCTGAACAAGTCAGGGGGAACACTGAAAGCAAAGAAAATTAGGACTGATTTCTGTGGCACCTGTCACAGGCATGTGCCAGCTGGGCTCAGCTATTCTGGTTGTTAAAGTCCCAAGTCCCTGGAGCTTAATGCAACAGCAGCAATCTCCCACTATGGTAAAGAGATTGAGTCCAGTGGAGTGGAGACAACTGAACTCTGCCCACACAGACTTCAGAAATCCAAAACCTTCTGACAATAGCTTGTTGTGTTCCCTAGGACTCAGAATATTCTCTTGAGGACCACATGGATCAGTGCTCAAAGTTTGCCACTTTCAGACACATTCAACTAGCAAGACTCTGTCACATGGCCACGTCTGCTAGCAAGGGAAGCTAGGAAAGTAGGAAGACTGCACACATGCATGCATGCATGCATGGATCCATCCATCCATCTATTCCATTCATCCATCCACCTACCCATCCATCCACACATCCATCCATTCATCCATCCACCCATCCCATCCATCCACACATCCATCCACCTACCCATCCATCCACACATCCATCCATTCATCCATCTACCCATCCCATCCATCCATTCATCCATCCACCTACCCATCCATCCACACATCCATCCATTCATCCATCCACCCATCCCATCCATCCATTCATCCATCCACCTACCCATCCATCCACACATCCATCCATTCATCCATCCACCCATCCCATCCATCCATTCATCCACACATCCGTCCATTCATCCATCCACCCATCCCATCCATCCATTCATCCATCCACCTACCCATCCATCCACACATCCATCCATTCATCCATCCACCTACCCATCCATCCACACATCCATCCATTCATCCATCCACCTACCCATCCATCCACACATCCATCCATTCATCCATTCACCCATCCCATCCATCCATTCATCCATCCACCTACCCATCCATCCACACATCCATCCATTCATCCATCCACCTACCCATCCATCCACACATCCATCCATTCATCCATCCCATCTACCCAATCCATTCTATATACTCATCCATTCATGCATGCATGCATCCATCCATCTATCCTATTCATTTGTCCATGCATCCATCTATTCATGCATATTCCATCAATTCATCTATCCATCCCATCCATCTTATCCATCCTGCCATTCTATCTATGCATATGTGCATCTTCCCATCCAGTCCATCTATGCACACATCTACTCCATCCATCTAACCATTCCATCCATTCATTCAACCATCCAGTCCACCTATTATACATCTATGCATCCACCTATCCATCCATCTGTCTATCCCATTCACTCATCCAACACACACACACACACACACACACACACACACACACACATCCATTCCTTCCATCCATCAACTCCACTTATCATATCCATACATTCATTAATCCTTCTATCCATCCATCCATCCTATTCACCTATTTATCCATCCATGCATCCTTTTATTCAGCCATCTATGCATCTATCCATTTCATTTATTCAGCTCATACATCCTATTCAACCATCTAAATTTTAATGAGATCTGCTATCTGATAGGTACCACACCATCTTTTGTGTAAAGCAGTCATCAAAACAGACTGTGACCTTGACCCTAGGACTCAGAATAAGCAGACATGGCCATCTTGCCAATTGAGCATGTCTGGAAGTGGCCACACAGAGCTGATTCGTGTGGCCCTGAAAACTCTGAGCCATGGGCAACAAAGTCAGAGTATGTTTTGTTCACTGCTTCGAGCCTAGGGTCTAGAGCCCAGAGGGAAAAAAGAAGCATTGAAAATCAGCAAAAACCATAATTACTTTTACAAAAATTGTAGTGAGTGTTCCTCATAAGCAAAGGGCTGTCAAGCAGCACGTGGCCGGAGCAGGACAGAGGAATCCGTGGAGCTTGGGCTGTCTGGAAGGCACCCACAGTCTTGCCTGTTGTAGTCACTAACCTGTCAGACCTGCCTGGATGGAACTCCATGAGAGCCTCCTCCCCAGGCTCTGGGAGTGAGCTTGCCATCTTGTGAACCCCATCTCACCTAACAAGACCTGTCTCCCTAAGAGATGATGCCAAGAAGAACTCCCTTGCCCTGCTGTTTGGAGGGGTGGTAACTCTCTAAAGAGCCTGGTTTGTTTCTGAAAAGACTGGCTCTGCCAACCAAGGCTTTCTTAGCAACCTAGAGGAATCATAGGGTCCGAGAGTGTACTGGGGAAGAGCAGAGTTGTTTGGCAGCCCACAGGCTGGGGCTGAGGGAGACCTGCTCATTGAGCCATCTACTGGGGAAGAGGACACAAGCCAATTCTCCAGCAAAGAAGCAACCAATTTGGTGGGCTGCAGAGCACGTGGTACAGCAGCCACCTCCACAGTCCCCATTTTCTCAGACTTAACAGCACTGCTGTTTGGGGGCCTCGTGAGATTTGGATTCAGCAGCCAGGCTAATGTGGGCACAAGCATAGCACAGCACCTGTGTTCAGCACTGGGGACAAAGGGACGGCTAGACCCTGCCACCTGCCTGGTACCCTCCCTTCAGTATAGCACCTGGCAGGCCCTGGGCTCCCTGAGGGACAGGCTATCTCAGCTGGCAAGCATGCTTACACCTCATCCTTAAGCCTGAGGCGCCATCACTTCAGGAGAAGGCTGCTCGCTGCTGACTGTACCCATGACCCTCAGCCCAGGGCTCCTCTCCAGCCCACGCCTTGGCAGACAGAGGTCAGAGATCTCCCTCCTCTAAAAGCAAGGTAGACTGATGGCCAGCCAGGTGGGAAGGTGTGAGACCCGAGCCAGCCAGGCCTTCAGGGGCACACATTAGGTTATATGCTGCAGACTTTCCTGAAGCCCCCAGTGACCCACCACAACCCTCTACTTGATATCTCACCTCTTGCAGCTTCCCTACCTCCCATCTCAGCCCCACCAGTGTTTCCCGTCATCCCTTCCCACTTCCTAGGCTTGCAAACCAGCAATGGGTTCCCAGCTGTGAAATGTCCTCCCAAGTTCTAATTACAAGGACCAGTAGGCTCAGGGCTCAGGAGGAGAGCTGTCTTCTTTGTGGTGCTCTGATTGGTTGATCCATAACCAATGGCATGCACAGAAGACCTGCTCTCTGTTACCTATAGATCAACAACACGGCCCTGAGACCATGTGAAAGTATGCTTTTGCCCATTGACTTTCCTGCCATCTCCCTCCAGGACTCAGATCTTTGGTTCTAGAAATTTCTGTGCTGTGGAGCAGTGGGGACATTCCTCCCCACCCCTCCATGGAGGAAGTGGGTCGAAGTTAGCTTTCTCATAAACGGTGTTCGGATGCAAGAAAAGCAGCTGTCGCCGAAGCCACGTCAATCTGAATGGTAAAAGGTTTGGGCAAAAACATATTTTATTGTTCTTGCTGTCAGAGGCATAAAGATTTAAGGGGCATGTGACTCGGTAATTGCTGTGGACTTTTTTTTTCCTTGACAATAAACATAAAACTTAAAACTGTATTAAAATCATTTGACAATTTTTATGCTCAAAGAGCCTGGAATGAATAATGGGTTTTTTTTGCATCTAAAATACACTCTCTCATCAACCTATAAAACTGTCAGAAATAAATCCATCAGAAGTAGATTATATAATTAAAAGTCGCTATTTGTGTCTGCCCGATTGAGACTGGAGTTGTTTGTTTGTCTCTCTCTCTTCCGATCTCTTTTCCCACCATCTTTTAATTTTTGAAAGTTTCAGACTAGGCCCTCTTAAGCTGGCCCACTTTGGGCACATTCTACAAGTGCAAATCTCCCACACGGGCAAGCCCCAGCCAGCGCTGTCCTCACCAGCCACCCCCAGCAGACAGAGCCTATTCCAGCCCAAGCAGGCTGGGGCTAGGAGATCCCAAACCAGGAGTGCTCTTCCTGATCCCATCCACAGAAGACAGAGTGTCACAGAAATTTCTAGAAATCTTCCACCTGCCGTTTTCTCTCTTCCAGAGCTGCCTTGTGGAGCGATGGCCCTGTGTGACTGGGGCTATCGGGATGAGCAGAAGCAGTGCGCATCATTTCTAGGACAAAACATGACACAGGTGCCGGTCTCCAGCCTTCCAGCATTTTCTTACCTTCAACGATAGCTGAGATGCTGCTCCCCTGGAGCCTGGACCACAGAGCCACTTGTAGGACCTGGCCTGGGGAGCTACCGAAGACAAGGGGAGCCAAATGTGCCAGGCCACACACTCCCGAGGCTACCCTGTGTTCACACTCTGGTTTAGATGTGGTAAAGCCGACAGACCAGGAGGCTGCAGTTGAAAGGGTGGTCCGTGTGGCTGGGGATGTGGCTCAGTTGGTCAAGCGTTTGTCTCTGGTGCCCAAGGCCCTGGGTTTGATCTCCAGCGCCGCACTCACTGGGTGTGGCGGGGCATGCCGGTTATCCA
Source organism: Cricetomys ansorgei (assembly GCA_026225945.1). Taxonomy (NCBI): domain Eukaryota; kingdom Metazoa; phylum Chordata; class Mammalia; order Rodentia; family Nesomyidae; genus Cricetomys; species Cricetomys ansorgei. The sequence goes on from JAMJFZ010002981.1 coordinate 3,482,215, forward strand.
GCTCTGGGGTGGACAGTTAGGAGGGTCAAAAGAGTTCCAGGGCTTCTTTGGCTTCAAAATGACTCTTAGGCCAGTTTGGGTTATGTGAGATGCTGTTCAAAATAAAGGATATCTCAGGGTATACAGATCCCAGAGGAAGGGGCTGGGAGGCCGGACTGCTAGGGAAGCTGGCTTAGGAAGCTGGGGTGACTGCCATTGCCCTTGAAGGTACCCCTTTACCACTGGGCTTTGTGTTCCCTTTTTTTCCCCTTAAAACTCATCCAGTCCAGTTCGTGTCTCTCTAGGCCCTAAGTGTGGGTTTTAGACAGTAAAAAGTCTGCCCCTCACAGTGTGGGGAGAGGGTTTTGCCTCGGTTGAGTCAGAGGAGTAGGGGAGAGGGTTGCGTGTTCAACTTGGTCTGAGCAAGACTGGAGCAGGCCTCTCCCTTCTGAAGGTCCCTGGCTGGGTTGGACAGATAGCCCTGTTGGTAAAATACAAGAGAATCTGAATTTGATCTACAGCCCCTATGTGCAAATCCTGTAATTGAGGCACTGGGGAGACAAACAGCAAAGACAACTAGAGCCCCAAATCTTACTGACCAGGTGTGACCAGGGGGCCTTAGTTTAACTCTCAAGCCATAGGTCCCAGGGAGTGACCCTGTCCAACAACAGAAATCAAAGTGGACGATACCAAAGCGGATGATGACCTCTGTTTGGCCTCTACGTGCAACCGCGCACATACGTGCACAAGGGTGTCCCCAGGCAGAGCGGGTCACCCCTTCAAGGATGGGTTATTTCTATGAGTCTTTCTTAGCATGCTAAAGAAGTGTCTATTTTTATTTTGCCAAGAGAGGTTTTCCCACAAAATGGATGCTGAATGTTATCAAATGCCTTTTTATCATCCATGGCTTTTCCCTTTTGGCCTATTAATATGATGAATTATATTAATAGAACTCTGAAAATAGAACCGTCCTTGCCTTCCAATAACACACCCCACCTGGCCATTGTGGGGTATTCATTTAATATATCTCGGGATTCAATTTGCTAATCTTTTATTTAAGAGCTTGCATCTATGTTTGCAAGGGGATTAGCCTGCGGCCCTTTTGGTGTTCTCCTTTGTCAGGTTTATTTAGCTTTGTCAATGAGTTACAAGGACCCCTGCTTCTAGAATACTGTGGGTCAGTTACTCCCCCAAACTCTTACCTCCACAAACATCTAGGAATGCTCAACAGATGGCCTTACAGAGGAGTGGAGGGGATCCCCAGGAGTGGGGTGTAAATGAAGACCTGAAAGCCAGAGGGGGGGGTGCATGCATGATCCTTGCAGTTGCCCAGGGAAGGGGTCAAGGGATGCTCAGGCCTGCAGAGAAGCAGGAGACAGGGGATGGGGGGACGCTAGCGCCTGCACAGAGACTAGGGCAGGGCTTAGGCTTGTGCTGGATGAGGGCTTTTGTGAGTGAAGCATGCAATGTTCGTAAAGGATAGACTTGGGAGTGGGTGGGATTCTGCTTCTTGGACTAGGAAGGGGAAGAGAAAATAAAAAGAGTGGGAGAGACAACATCCAAGGAGAAATTTTCCAAGAACTGAATTAAAATATTAATCATCTGCTAATAACCACACACTTGGTTCATTTTCAGGGAGATGTGAATCAAAACCACTATGGGATATCACCCTGGACCCAGTATGGTGCTATGATCAAAAAGAAAAAGAAAGGGGCTGGAGAGATGGCTCAGCATTAGGAGCACGGCTGCTCGTCCAGCGGAAGCGGGTTCAGTTCCCAGCACCCACATGGTGGCTCACAGCCATCTGTAACTCCAGTCCCAGAGGCTCCCATGCCCTCTTCTGAATTCTTCAGGCAGCAGGTGCACATGTGGTGCACACATATACACGAAGGCAAAACACGCGTGCACGTAAAATATGTCTAAAAATATGTTTTGTAGAAAGGATAAAGCGTCATTTCCTAATTGTCTACTAAGGGGGTGAGCGAGCCAGACCCTGTGTCTTGCTGGTAGAGATGTAAAATGGCTTAGCGACTGAGGAGACTGTATGGAGGTACCTCAAAAACCTAAAAGTAGGATTAGCATATGATCAAATAATCCCACTTCTGGATAAACATCCAAAAGAATGAAAACCGGATGAGATATTAGCACACCCGTCTTCATGACATCACTTCCCACCATAACCAAGAGGTAGAAGCAATCCAGATATTCAGCACGGGATACCTAGATAAGCTAAGCATGGCACACACATGAAAATAGTAGAACAGTTCTCAGCCTTGAAAAGGAGGGGGATTCTGGCCCATGCCACAGTGGGTGGGCCTTGAGGACGAGTCCCTAAATGAAATAAGCCATCCACCAAAACGACACAATCCACCCATTAGAGGGACTGAAAGGAGTCAAATTCACAGAGGCAGGGAGAAAATGGCGCTTTCCGTAGGCTGGGGGAGCAGTGCGGGGGTGTTTAATAGGGGCAGAGTTTCTAGATCTGGAGGGTGTAACAGCTGCACCACCGTGTGAACACCGTGGATACAGACGCGTGACTGTGGTTGAGATGGCCACTTTCAGGGCCTGTGTCCCTTAGGACAGCAACGCACTTGTGTTTGTGCAAGTTTGTGTGTGTGTATGCGTTCATGTGTGTTCACATATGTGCACATGAGTACGGAGGACAGAGGCCAACCCCGGGAATCCTCAGTCAGTTTCTGTCTGATCGTTTGAGGCAGGTTCTCTCATTGATGCTGAGCTCACCGGTTGACTAGACTGTCTGGTCAGTGAGACTCAGGACCCTTCCTGTCTCTGTGTCCTCCACATTGTATTACAGGCATGGCCACCGTGACTCGCTTTGGCCTGAGTGCTGGAGATCCACTCTGAGGTCTCTTGTGTGTCTGCAGCAAGAACTTCACTGACAGTCACATCCCGGCCAGCAATAACAACTTTAAAAAATACAGTCACAAGGGAAAGGAATAAGTAAATACTGAGTCCGTCCACTTCTTGACATGCTGCCGTGACAAAACTGTAGGAAGAATGCCTTGTATAAAACAGCTTAACATCTGGGGTAACCAGCCACATTCTTCGATGTGCCTTAAATCATCTCCAGATTATGTACCATGTTTCATTCAATGCAAACACCGTGTGAATGGTTGTTACTCTGATTTGTTCTGGAAGTAATGACAAGGGGAAATGTTGCAGAAGTTTATTTTTAGTTATATATAAAATAATTGTTTTATGCACTGTTGGGTGAGGGGCTGTCTAGGGCGTTTTGTATATTCTGCAGGTATTGGATTTCTGTGGGGGCTGTTTAATTGCTAATGATCTGCATCTGCATTCGGTAGAATACCTGAGGAGTTCTGAAAGATATAAAACACCTGAGCAGAGACGCTAGGGGTTCCACTGTGAGTATGGCACTGGCCATGATGGTGGTTCCCTCTGCTGAGGTCTGGCAGAGGTACAGTTGTGATTATGGCTCCTTGTCCTATTTGCTGAGCTTCCACAGTGGCGTACTACTACAGGGAAATGTCTGTTCATGTCTGGCACAGGTACAACCATTGGAGGTTTAACCATGTGGTACCCAAGTGAGAAGTGAGGTAGGAGATGCTCACACGGGCTCAGAGAGGCTGAGTGTGAAGCAGAGGGCAGCTGCAGGGCTGTGTCTGCACAACCCTTTATTATGGAGGAATTTTCAGTCTGTGGTTGGTTGACTGCATAGACGTGAATGTATAAGCTAAGTGGCTAGTATGTGTTCCCAGTAGAATGAAATTGAATATGGAAAAGGTAAGATAAGAACATGGTATCTTGGCTGAATTTCTGTCACGAACACAAAAAATACCTGAGAAGATCAACTGATAAAGGGAAAGGCTTGTGTGGTACAGTTTGGGGGTATTACTGATTAGCCCATTGCTTTGGGCCTGTGGTGAAATAATTCATCTAAGAGGCAAGTCACATAATCGCTTACCTTGTCTGGGAGCAAGAAAACTAAGCATAATCATAATGGGGGTCTGATTATATATTTCAAATAGATTTCCCTAATATTCACGAAGATGTCAGGTCACTCCCAGAGGTGGGTTATACATGGCTATTTAGTAAGCTAAGATAGCTTAATATAATTTGACTTTGGACCTGCAACATTCCAACTCTATGCAATTTTTCACATTCTAATCAGTCTTGTGGAATATTTAATGTATGTGTGGCTTTTTCCCCTAGGCATTTCAGTTAATACATGCAGTGCCCCTTGTATTCTCCCTGGACATGTGATGAGATATTTTCCCTGGAGATTTCTGCTGCTGCTGCTGTGACACCACCAACTCTTTTGCTATGAACTGTTGAGTCTTTCCTGAGGCAGAAGGCTTGCCTCCAACCTCCCATTCCCACTGTGAACATGGGTCCATCTCTGAGGGGTGAGAGAACTTGGCTAGGGTCCTCCAGACCCAGACAAGAAGAGCAAGAGAGCTCGGAGGAGCTGAACACTGGGTGTGACAGTCCCTAATTATTTAAGGCATTGGTTCTCAACCTGAGAGTCTCGACCCCTTTGGGGGTCAAATGACCCCTTCACGGGGTCCCCTAAGACCCTCTTCAAATCAGATATTTACATTGTGATTCATAACAGTAGCAAAATTACAGTTATGAAGTAGAAACAAAAGTAATTTTATGAGCTGGGCGGTGGTAGTGCACGCCTTTAATCCCAGCACTCCAGAGGCAGAGGAAGGAGGATCTCTGTGAGTTCGAGGCCAGCCTGGTCTACAGAGTGAGTTCCAGGACAGCCAGAGTTACAACGGGGAAACCCTGTCTCGAAAACACACACAAAAAAATTAAGGCTGGGGGTCACCACAGTGAGGAACTGTATCAAAGGCTCGCAGTGTTAGGAGGGTTGACTGCTGCTCTAAGGCATGTGGTTGCTAATATTGATTGTCATCGTAACAGGATCTAGAATCATCTAAAAGACCAACCTCTGGACATGGCTGTGAGGAAGTTTCTAGGTTAAGGTGGGAAGACCCATGAACTGGAGCCCTAGACTGAATAAAAGGGAGCAAGCAACCTGAACGCCAGTGTTCATCTCTCCAAGGCGTGGCCGTGAATCCAATCATGATGCTGCCACATGTCATCCCTACCGTGGCGTGGCGGACTGTATCCCCTCGGACTGTACGCTAATAAGCCCAGCCTCCTGTGAGTTGCTTCTTGTAGGGAATTTTAAACATCACTAGTACAGCATCCACGAGGGGATCATGAGTGCTTCGTGAGTCGCTTCCTGTCTGCAGCGAGGGTGCAACTCTGGGGGAGGGGGCTGTGGTGTGCCCCCCTCTGTTTATCTGGCCTGGCTGGTGCACCAACTCCCAGTGGGGCTGGGTCACTTCACTGAGCTGGACTCCATAAAAAGCTGCAAGTCGGCGAGGTGGCTGGCTGCATGGACTGCTTCTGGAAATTTCTATGGCAGCCGACCTTATCTTTAGGCTCCAGCTTCAACTTCTACTCGGACCCCAGGTTGAGTCAGCCAGGACCTCCGTGCCCTCCTCCAGCTCACCCCACTGGGGGGTTTGCCCACACCCACGGTCTCGGTTTGGAGTCCCTGGCCAGCAGTCACTGGTCTGCACAGCAAGGTTTACTCAGCAAACTGTGAATTAACACACTGAAGGAATGCCAAGTGCTGTCAAATATTTGCTCTTATTTGCGGAACCAAAATATTTTTATTTTTGGTGAGACCTAGGACAGATAAGGAGGTGCTGAAATGTTTGAGCGGGTGTGTAAAGTTTAAGCTGAATACTGAGCAGGTGAGCGGGTCTGATGCACAGGGTCCATAAACGGGTGAGGAGCCCAGAGCATCAGGCAACAGCCCAGAAACATGGAGGCCCACCAACAAGAAGGGCTCCTGGGGCCTCTCACCACCTGGTCCCATACCATCCTCTCACCTCCAGCATCCCTCCTCCCTGCCAGTGCCACCGCCAGCCATCCACAACCGCATTCGTCCTACATTGTGTACGGAGTAACTGCCACGTGCCGGACATTGCTGTCACTTCCAGAAAGGCCCCCTTGCTCGTGAGACTCACACGGAATCGGAAGCCTATTAATCAAGGAAATTAATTAATTAATTAAAGAGCTTCAGAGAGTGGCAAATGCTATTAGGAAAATAAATCTCAGGGGTCTGGGGAGATGCTCAGTCAGGAAAGTGCTCGCCACGCAAGAACAAGGGCCTGACTTCGATGCCTAGAAGCCCTGTCATAAAACGAGTCGGGCTTGATGGTGTGCCTGCCCCAAAGTAGCAGAGGCCTGGGGAGGCCATCAGAAGGACCTCAGGGTGATGGAGCCTGTGGCCTGGGCTCTTCCAAGTCTGATCTTGCGCCTGCCCCATCACCACCGACACCCGAGATCTGTCCAAGGGCTTCCCTCGCTTGCATGTCCTGCCTTCCTCCCAGGTCCTTCTGAGTCTACACATCTCCCCAGCCCATTCCAATTCACAGAACCTATGATTCCCATGCACAGTACCTCCATCCCATGCACAGTACTCCCATCCCATGCACAGTACCCTCATCCCATGCACAGTACCCTCATCCCATGCACAGTACCTCCATTCCATGCACAATACCCTCATCCCATGAACAGTACTCCCATCCCATGCACAATACCCTCATCCCATGAACAGTACTCCCATCCCATGCACAATACCCTCATCCCATGCACAGAATCTCCATCCCATGCACAGGACCTCCATCCCATGCACAATACCCTCATCCCATGAACAGTACTCCCATCCCATGCACAATACCCTCATCCCATGCACAGAATCTCCATCCCATGCACAGGACCTCCATCCCATGCACAGAACCTCCATCCCATGCAGAGTACCTCCATCCCATGCACAGAACCTCCATCCCATGCACAGAACCTCCATTCCATGCACAGAACCTATTATTCCCATGCACAGTACCCCCATCCCATGCAGAGTACCTCCATCCCATGCACAGTACCCCCATCCCATGCAGAGTACCTCCATCCCATGCACAGGACCTCCATCCCATGCATAGTACCTTCAACCACCACAGTCAGCTTTTCTCTTTTTAATTTTTCTTTAAATAATTTCATATTTTGCTTTTAATAATTTATTCTTTCCCAATTCCATGCATGTATATAATGTGCTTTGATCAATCTTACTACCCTCTCTTATCATTCCCTTACTCCCACAAACTTCTTCAAACCAGTTCCCTCCTACTTGCATGTGTGTGTGGGCGTATCTGTGTGTATATGCACATGCATGTGTGTATGTGTGTGCACGTGAGAGAGCGAGTGCATGCACTAGTGTAGACATGCATGTGCCATGTCCTGAATGGGGGTCAGAAGACAATCCCAGGGGTCTTTGCCATCCGTGGTGAGGATCCCAGGTTAAGTGGCCAGGAGCTCCCAGTGATTTTTCTGTGTTACCATGGGGGAGCTGGGATTTCAGACACACACCTCTGCATCTAGCTGAATATAGGTCCTGGGGCTGCAAACTCAGAATCTCACAGTTGCTCAGCAAACACTTTGCTCACTCTCCCCAGGCCCTGTTTCCTCTTACACTTCAGCCCATAGCATAGGGCCACTCATGTTCACGGGAAGTCCACCCAACCTCAGTTAATCTTTCTGGAAACAACTTCACAGACACACCCAGGGATGTTTCTCCTAGGTGACTCCAGCTCCAGCCAAATTGACAATGAAAATTAGCCTGAGTGCTGGCCTCCTGTGTCCAAAGCCTTGCCCTCCATCCCAGCACTGCAAAAAAGTCTTTAAAATATATATTTCGGATGAGTTGACACAATCCTAGACCTTGGCCTATGGAAAATGGATGAAAGCAAAACAGAGTCTCAGAAGTCAAAAAACCTGAGCGATCCTTCATCCCAGCTCCTTATAAAAGAGTTGAGATCGTCCTGAACATTCCCTAACCCTAAAAATGTGGACACAACAGCAGATGGAAGGCTGTACATCAGATAATAAAGCTTTGGCGACACCTAAGCACCTAGAGCCCATCACGGACCTTAGACCCTTAAGTCTTACTTACCGAAAAATATCACTAAAACAAACAAACAGAAAATACTTCGCTGAGCATTTAATATGCTTGCATGGCTCCTGTCCTAGAGCAAATACTTAGTCATCATTACTGTATGCATATATTGTGTATTCTATAGACTTCGTTTTATTGGTCCTTTAAAATTAGTATGCTCAAGAGCTAATAAATACCTGTATCTATTCTCTGGTGTATTTTTTTAACTTCATTTATCATGCAGATGAGGTTATTCTGAGATGAAGTATCAGGTGTATCTAAATTACATTATTTTCCCGTGTAGCTAATCAGTTTGTCCCAACAGCACTGAGGCATTCACCAGCCGATGGCGGCTTTGGGAGGGTGCTTCCCAATATGTTAATTTATAAATCCCATCTGTTTCCAGGCATCTGACTTCTTCTATCCTCTCATTTCTGTGCATGTGTATGCGTGGGTGAGTGCAGGTATACACCCCATGCATGCTTATGCAGAGGTTAGAGGTCATGTCATGACTTTCCTCAATGGCTCTCTACCCTTTAGAAAGAGGATGCAGCTGGGCGATGGTGATACATCCTTTGCTCCCAGCACTCAGAAGGCAGAGGCAGGAGGGTCTCTGTGAGTTCAAGGCCAGCCTGGTCTACAGAGTGAGTTCCAGGACAGCCAGCAGTTAAGAGCACTTACTGGTCTTGCAGAGGATCCAGGTTTGATTCCCAGCACTCACACAATGGCTCACATCAGTCTGTAACATCAGCCCCAGGGAATCTGATGCCCTCTTCTGACCTTTGCAGGCACCAGCCATGCATGTTGTGCACAGACGTGCTTGCAGGCAAAACACTCATACACATGCAATAAATAAACCTAAAAGTTTTAAAAGATTTGTATTTACTATTTTATGTGTATGAGATTTTGCCTCCAGGTATGTCTGTGCACCACATACATGCAATACCCACAGAGGCGAGAAAAAGGGTGTTAGACTCCCTGGGGCTGAAGTCATAGATGGTTGAGAGCCTCCGTGTGGGTGGTTGGAATCAAACCCATGTCATCCACAAGAGCAGTAAATGATCTTAACCATTGCAGCCCCCCCTTTATGTTAAAGGTATCTTTATTATGTTTTATTTATGTAGCGCGTGTGTGTGTGTGTGTGTGTAAGTCAGAGGACAACTTGAGGGTCAGTTCTGTCCTCCCACTCTACGGGTCCCAGGTGTCCAGCTCAGGTCATCACGCTTGGCAGCAAAGCGTGCCTCTCTCCACCAAGCCGGCTCACTAGCTGTGGCTAGGTTGGTGATTGGCTGACCTGAAAACCTCCTCCCGGAGCTCAGGTTACAGGCACACACCATCATGCCTGGCTTTTTACCAGTGTGTGGAGGGTTTTGAACTCAAGTCCTTGTGCTTGTGCAGCAAGCCCTTTACTCATGGAGCCATCCTCCTGCCCCCTGGGCATCCATTACTTGGTTCTCATAAATGTTCTCTTCTTTCCAATTCTTGCTGTTCTAAAGATCAGGAAGGTGATGGGCCGGTGGGCTTCCTTCGTAGTCTACCCTTTGCTATTCCCGTTGACGTTTCTTGTTTCTCCTGGAGGAACTTCAGACACGTTGAATTCTCTTTGTGAAGCAGCATTAAATCTGCAAATTAACCACGGAGGCGGCCTGACTTCTTTACAGGGCCTCCACACTCCCGTGAAGGAATGCAGAAACTTCTCCATTTATTCTGGTCTCCTTTTATTTCACCAATAAAATTTTGTAGTTGTCTTTATGTGGGTCGCACACATTTCTCATTAAGTTTATTCTAAGTATTTTCCCGTTGCTTTGGTGAGCAGCCTCTCTTTTCTTCACGGTTGCGGACGGAGCTGCGCACGGCATCCGGTCGTTTGTTCCCTGAGCTGCTACACTTGTACTGCTGGCCCCAAGTCACACACCTATGACTACCCGCTGTCACGCTGGCGTCTGATGAGCCTCACAGCGGGCAAGTGCCAGGCCTCGGGAGCTGAGACAGTGCCTCTGCAGAGACTGCCTCACCTTGGCTGAACTAGAACTTGCTCCGCCCGCGTCACACTGAGCCCGACTCTAGCAAGTGCTTCAGAGACTAAAGGTGCCTTCATTCTCTATTAGTCACTCAGCAGTCATGGAATACCCAGGATGTGTCTGGCCTCCTGGCCAAGCGGTTTCCCTAACGTCTCTAGTCTCTAAACATTGGAAGTGTAGACATAATATACATGTAAGGACTATACTATGTAAGGACTTTCTGAGATTGCACAGCCAGTACCTGGGACTTCTGGGATTCACATCCATGTCTGCCCTCTGTGTCCCCCACGCATTAGAAGGCTCCCCATACCCATGAACCCAGTCGCTCTAACGTTCACTAGTGTTTCTCCCAGGAGCCCCCACCCCCACCCCGGCTCTGCCCTCTCAGCCTGGGTCACTTTGCTTCAGAGTGAAGTCCACTGTGCACCATATTGGGTGGCACCAATTCCTGGGGAGAGAATCCCAAACTATGTAAGGGTGAACTGAGCAAGCTGAACACGCGAGCATGTGTGTGCTCATTTCTCTCTGCTCTTGAATGGGACATAACCTGCTGTTTCACGTTCCCAGAGCCTTGACTTCCCCACAATGAGGGAACATAACCTGGAGTTGTGAGCTAAAAGAAAGCTCTTTTCCTCCCATGTTGTTTTTCCATTGAGGTATTTATTTTATCACAGGAAAAAAAAATGACACTAGGACTCACAGCTATCCTAAGCATTTAGAAGCCGTAAATCTGGGAACAGACCCCGGTTTCCCCTCCCGGCCAGAGGGGTGTGAGGTAAACACGGGGTAAGAGCTCTGCCTTTGAACTATTACCACAGGCTCCTTCTCTCTTGTCACAGGGAGACCCATGACATGAGAAGCAACACCGATGCACCCTCAGCATTCTGTGGAGCCCAGCTGTCCTGTTCCCCACCTTGGGGCAGGACTGAAAATACAGGCACGGCTCCCATAAACCCTGACATCTTAGGAGGCCTGGGTGGTGAGCTACACCAGCTGATACCCTGTCTGCTTCTCTGGGGAGTGGGGTGCTCAGATGTCCCGGGACTGATGTGGGTGGCTTAGGACTCAGATAGGAGGGGCTGCACTTGGTGGGTGACAGCGGAGAGTTTGGGCAAGTCCCCCTGAAGGCAGGCCCAAGGAAGAACCCCAAGAGCTTTATCAGAAAGGGCAGGGCTGTGGCGCTGGTTGAGGGGCCAGGGAGAGAAAGGAGTAGAACCCTCCGAGCCCAGTAGCTGTAAGCGATTTTATATCGCCCTCAGGGATCCAGTGGTTTTTAGTTGTCTGATTGACTCCAAAGGCTCAGCGTGGAATGAATTATTCTGGATCAGCCAGGGATGCCCTGGAAGAGTGGGAGCCACCACTGTCCCCCATCCATCCATCCTCTCTGTATCCTGGGCTGGGCTGGCTCTTAATATCTTCCATTGTTTCTCTTCTCCCCAAAAAGTTTGAGCCCTAGAGTCTTACTCTGTGGATTGAGGACAGTGGGAAACCAGAGCCAGAAGAACAGCACTCCTCAGGCGGGGTGGCAAAGTGAGGAGGGAAACAGAGGGCTAAGCATGGCCCTTTGCTACCCTATATGGTTGGGCCAGTTCCCAGTATCTCAGCACCTAACAGTGTCTTCCATCCATCCACCCATCCATCCATCATCCATCCATCCATCTCACAAATATTTGCTAAGTGCTGACCACCTGCCCAAGAGCATTCTAGCATAGAGAACCCAGCAGTACCCTGGGTCCAAGTTTTTGAAGGTCTGAGTTACAGGGTAGGAAAAGAGAGTCAAAAACTAGAGCAACAAAACAATAGTGGTTTAAGGAGCCTTAGCTCAGTTGTTAAGGTGCCTACCACACAAGCATGAGGACCTGAGTTCAAGTCCCAGAACCCATGTAAGAGATGAGCATGGCGGCCCACGCTTGCAATCCCAGCAGTAGGGAGGGGGAGGTAGATCCCTGAGGCTCACTGGCCAGGTATCCTAACAAAGTCAGTGAACCCAGATCCCAGTGAGAACATCTGCCTCAAAAAGCAAAGGGGGGGTTGGAGATATGGCTCGGTGATTAAGAGTCTTGTTCTTGAAGAGGGCCCAAGTTCAGCTCCCAGCACCCACGTGGCAGCTAACTTCCTTCTGGAACTCCAGTTCCTGGGGGTTCTGACACCCTCTTCTGGCCTCTGAGGGCACTGCATGCATGCTGTGCAGACATTCAAGTAGGCAAAACACCCACACATACAGTATAAAAATAAACCTTAAAAATACAAAGCAAGGTACCCTCTACATGTACATGTGCATACACACACACACACACACACACACACACACACAGAGGAATGTCTTAGGTGGCGTTGAGTCCCAAGAGCCAATTCCCGCAGGGCGACGAGCTAGGGAGCTGCCTACACTACTGTTCACTTTTCCTTCACAAGGTACACGGCTCCACAAAACACCGAAACACAACTTAGGGCCTGTTCTTTCGAAGTGTTCGGAGACAATTGCATTAACTTGTTAACTTCATCACCCGATGTGAATACGAACCACCGTGCTCTGCCTGGATATTCTTCGCCAAGAAGGAAATTTGGGGAAAAAAAAAAAAAAAAAGAAAGAAAAAAGAAAGAAAGAAAAAGAAAGAATGAAATTCAGGTCAGACCCAAAAAAGCAAAGACCTCAGATTGCCCTGTTCTTAAAAGCTCTTAAAAGGAATTGAATTAGAACTGAGAAAAAAAAAAAAAATTGGCCCATGAATCCAACTCCCACCGACACCAGGTTAGAAAAAAAAAAAAAAAAAAAAAAAGCTGAAAGAAAAGTATGTACCCCGTCAATCAAGACATGACGGTTTTATTATTTTTTTTTTAAATGAGAAGTCTTTTGTTTTAAGAGGAGCAGGCTGGTAACATAGAGTGCGGAGGCGGCGTCAGGGTGAAGACCTTTCACATCTGCAGACAGGAGGGACAAGGCTGCCGGCGGAGAAGTTGAGGGTTGCATAATGAGTCCAGGTCTGGGAGGTTCCCTTTCCGAAGAGGAGCCCGGGATCTCCGCGGCTCTGATTGATGGAACTCCGGTTGGTGGGAGCCAGGGCGGTATAATCTCGCTTTTGTTGGTAATCAAAGGCGGCTGGCTGAGACTCCATCTTTTCCTCTGATTCCTATGTACGAATCTGAGGCGCTCGGATGAAACGTGCATTACACCAGCGCCAATAAGTCACACTATCTGTGTTGTGACACACCGAATATTACTAATTGTCAATCAGGAGCCACAAGTCCTGTCAAGGCGCTCCCTTCTCGACGGTCTGGTTCAAACCTGAAGTGATTTTTAATCAAGTGTTAATAACGCGGCACCTGTCAGTGGACGGTGGGTATCAGGCAATCAGAAAAAGCGAACGGATGACACGGCAAATTTTAATGTTTTCATTTTCCGCTCTTCCCAATTATCGGTGGGTTTTCTGTCAGCCTGAATAGTGCACTGACACTGCCGGGGAACTCCAGCACACAGAACAAGGGAGGGCTGGCAGGGCTCCGGAGGTGCCAGGCTGTGCATCCAGCCCTGCCGGAGCGACCTGTCCCGTCTTCAGGAGGCCCAGGGTCCCTGCGCTGCCCTGGACAGGGGGCTTTGGGTCTGGAGCAGCAGACTCATCTGGGAACCAGGAGACCTGGTGCTTGGCTCCACTGTGGCAGAAGACATCAGGGGAAAGCGATGGAGCAGAGAGCTGGGTCAAAGTCATGGGTGGGATGGGCCGTCTTCACTGACCCTTCTCCGGGTCCACCGGAGAGCCACATACATCAAGGACTAGGGATACGACCGGGTTTCCTTTTTTGCCATGTTGCCATAGAACCTGGGAGGGGAAGAGGAGGAAGGAATACAGGAAAGCAGGAGGGAAAAAGGAAAGGAGTACAAAGGAAAAGACAAGAAGGAGGGTGGATGGGTGGGGCTTGGCTTCGCTCCCTCCTGAGCCAGCCCTGGCCGGACCTGCTAAGTGCTCCGGAGCAAAGGATGAAGGGTTTTTCCTCCTCCATGGGCATCACTGGTCATGTCTTTCTTCTTCCTCCCTAGAGCTCAGAGCCAGAGAGACAGCTGGAGTACCTAGTTCATTTCCTACCCACTGCCCACAATCCTGACAGGGCCATCCAGCTTCTCCCTGCATCCCTAGCGACTGGCGGTTTCCACCCTGCAGCTCTGGTTGGCAGGCTGTGTTAGTTACTTCTCTTGTCATTTTGACCACATATTTGACAAGGAGCAACTGAAGGAAGGAAGGCAGGGTTGGCTCACAGTTGTAGGCGACTCCATCGCGCAGGGGAAGGGTTGGCGCCCCACACACACCAGGAAGCTGGGAGAGGACAGGGGGCAGGGTTGGAATATAAATCTTAGGACTCACCCCTCCAGTGATCCATTTCCTCCAGCTAGGACACCCCCCCCAAAAAAAAACATCCAAAGGTTCTTCAACCCCCCAAAACAGTACCACCAACTGGGGACATTTTATATTCAAATTAACTCAGGGCCTTTCTGTAACTTCTACCCAGCTCTCAGGGGAACAGGGAGCAGCAGTTGCTCAGTGTCCCATGAACAGGGCTTACATCTGAGGTGGCTCTGGCAGTTCCATCTCACCCCAGTGAAGCTTCTCTGTATTACCAGATGGTAGCCTGCTACTGGGTCCCTCTGGTCTTCCTCCTTGCTCTCCTCCATGGGGCCACTGCTCAGCTCCCCTGGTGTCCATCTCCCCTGTGAAAGCGACCTCAAGCACAGCCCCACCTTCCCAACACCACAAGTGTGACTGTGGCAATCTTATCCGCTCCTACATTTCCTCTTTACCATCAACACGTGAGCGTCCGATCCTGGTGACTCCTCTGAGCTGTTCAGGTCTCTAAATGCTCGGGACCCAGAGGTCACCCGGTGTCCCGCAGGCACGCGATGTTAAATCTGTCCTCAAGGGGTAGTTTGCACCCTGTGCCTACAATGGGCTCCTATGGATGGCTCTCATTTTGGTGAAGAGCATCGTTATTGTCCCCAAGATGGTCATCAGACACATAACAGGCCAGGGAGAAAGCAAACAAGGTCATGGTACACAGCACCGAGGGCGCTAGCCAATCAGCAGCATCCTCTGCAGCTATTTGAGCGTCAGCTTTTCCCTGACTTTCCAGCATGTGGGGAGGAGTTGTGGAAGTTTATTTTTAATTATGTATAAAATGTTTTTGGCACTGTTGGGTGAGGGGGCTAAGCTAGGTCTTGGCATTTTGTATAGTCTGCAGGTGTTGGATTTCTGTGGGCGATGTTTGATTGCTAATGATCTGCACCTGAGGAGTGCTGAATCAATAAAAACACCTGAGCTCAGACGCTCAGGGTTCCACTGTTGAGTATGCTGGCTGCCATGATGGTATTTCCCTCTGCTTAGGTCTGGCAGGGCTTCCACCTATGAATGTGCCTCCTTGTCATCTTTGCTGAGCTACCACAGCAGAGTGTACTGCTATAGGGAGGTTTCCTGACCTCAGCCAGGGTAGGATTCAAGACTTGGCCCTAGCCATGGGGAACCTTTGAGTAGCAGTCTGTAGCATTTTTAAATAACTATGGCTCAGTTCTTCTTCCCCAAAGCCTATTGCTCTGGAGAGTCTGATCCAACCCTCCAGTCTTATCTTTTTAAAACAAAATAGGATTTTACTGCTGATAACTTAGCAGGAAAAAGCATTTGTTGTGCTGACTGATGACCTTGGTTGGACCCTTGCAACCCATGAAAAATGGCAGGAGAGGACCAACTCCCTATGGTTGTTGTGTGACCTTTAAACATGTACACTATGGCATGTGAGTGCATATCCTCTGACTTTCCACACACACAGACACACACACACACACACACACACAGACACACACACACACACACACACACACACACACACACACACTAAGACCAGTATACCAGTTATCTATTGCTGTGTAATAAAAGTCTGCAAACATACTGTGACTTAGAACAACACTTGACCTTTCTGAGATTTACGAGTCTGGGGTGGCTTGGGTGAGTGATGCAGGTTCTTGTTCCTCAAAGTGGCCTCCACTTATAGGTGGAGTTGGTGGAGGCTTGGCAGGGCTGCACCCAGCCCAGCCAGTGTGGTCAGCTCCAGTCCCTTGCTGGGGACGTCACATAGGTTGCCTGAATGTCCTTATGTCACAGGACCTGGTATCCAGAGAGGCGTTCAGAGAGGTACAGGAGTCCAGAGAGAGAGTCATCAAGGTGGAAGCCACTTAGCTGTAGAGCTTTATGGAAGAATGCTACCTCATTACGTCTAGCATACTCTGTAAGGCATATAGACTGGCATGACACTACGAGGCAGTAGTGAATGAATGAATGAATCCTGGGAGGCAGGGTTTCTGGAATTCACGTTAGAAGCTGGCTATCATCTTTCTGTGATGTCTGACCATTTATAGAATATATATGAACACAAACTAGAAAGGAAGACAGCTATACCATCCCAGGTGTAAGGCCAGCGAGGGAGAAGCCTCAGCACAATGAGGTGGAAAATCGAGGTATGCTGCAGAGGCATGCCTCCAACTCACTACACAGTCCGGGGCCGGTCTCTGCCCTGCCTGACCTCAGTGGCTTCATCTGGACAATGGAGTGAATAAGATGTAGAGCTGAGGCTCTGTGTTCCCATGAATCTCAGAGCTCTAGAACTGCAGCTCCCACACCTCATCACTAGAGTCTCTTGCTAATCAGCACCAGAGAGGTGGAGGAAGGACCCTGGGGCTGAGGAGGAGGGCCTGAAGTCCTCCCTGCACCTGCCCAGACTCCTCCCGGCTTACCAAGATACTCCTCTGGGTATTTTCCTTCCTGAACTTTGAACTTTGACCTACAGAGGGCATGGTGCCTAGGAGGGGGTCTGGAAAAAATGGGGGGAGCTCTGGTCACCTCTGAAGTTTCCTGTGTGCACAATGCAAAGCACTACAGTGACATGTGTACTGAGGAACACACAGCCTCACAGGCACCATGGGGATGCCATGTTTCAGGCAGGTCTGGGGTGACTGGGTCCCTTCACAGGCAGGGTGAACACAAGTACAGGGATCTAACCAAAGGGATATGCTTTGCAATAAAGCTGGGAGATAGAAGACATACTTCACAAGAGTAAAAGTGCTCACTGCCGTGGGCACAGCCAGGCAGGGAGGGCTCCTTACCTACATCTTGCAGCTCAGGTTGGTCTTCCTTGGCATTCCGCATATACCTCCCTCCATTCTTTAGCACACGGGGTCTCTGCACCCCAAGCAGGTCTGGAGTATGGGCTGGAAGTAGCAATGCTCCAACTAAACCCACATGGTTCAACCAGGGGGCTCCAGCTGAACACAGATGCTCCTGCTGTCAGTCTGAAAGAGTGTCAGTGGCTGGGATAAGGAGTTCACAGATAGGGTCCTCGCAGACATAGAGGGGGACCAGGA
Source organism: Cricetomys ansorgei (assembly GCA_026225945.1). Classification (NCBI taxonomy): domain Eukaryota; kingdom Metazoa; phylum Chordata; class Mammalia; order Rodentia; family Nesomyidae; genus Cricetomys; species Cricetomys ansorgei. The sequence continues at coordinate 3,499,607 of JAMJFZ010002981.1, forward strand.
TTCCCAGCTGTGTTCTCTCAGAGTTCTTTCTCTAGATCCATGAACTCCACCCTCAGGGTGTCCCTCCTATAGCGCTATGCCCCTGCCCACAACAGAGCTGAGTCAGGCTGTCATCTCTGAAGAGACACTGGGACAGGATGGCTGAGAAATAAACACAGGTGGCAGGGAGCCTGAACTAGACAGATCAGTAAAGATCAGCCCTCTGTTCTTAACTAACTCAAGGGCTGCTGAAGGGTCTCTCTGTTGTAGAAGTTAATTTTTAGTTATGTATAAAATAATTGTTTTTTGTAAACTGTTGGGTGAGGGGTTCCCTAGGTCTTGGTGTTTTGTATTGTCTGTAGGTGTTGGATTTATGTAGAGGATGTTTGATTGCTAATGATCTGCATGTGCTATCAGTAGAACACCTGAAGAGTTCTGGATCAATAAAAACACCTGAGCTTGGATGCTCATGGTTCCATTGTCCAGTATGGTGCTGGCAAGGATGGTGAATCCCTCTGCTGAGGTCTGGGAGGGCCTGTACCTATGAAATGCCTCTGTGTCATCCTTGCTGAGCCACCACAGCAGCATAAAAACTGAAAATGGTGCTTTCAATGTGGGGCATAGCATCATGCCAGCTAATCCAACATGGAGACAAGGAAGAACAAGGAAGAAACTCCAGACCCCACACAATTCATTTTGTTTTATTTTCTGCAAACTTGTCCAGATATTGGTAAAATGAGATGGTCCTGACAAGACACATCTGCTGTGGTGATAACTCCACTCTGTGACAGAACCCTTCCTGCAGACAAGGTTACCAATTGTTTTTCCTTCAAACCAGACTTCCTCTTAAAATCTGGAAAGTGTTTCCTCAGGGTCAGCACACAGAAGCTGTCTTCCAGAACTGACCAAGGTTGCACCTCATGCTGGTAGTTGAACTTGGTACTGTAAGAGTCACCCAGGTGGTGCTGGTTTTGAAGGCATGAAGGGGTCATGGAGAAAAACTGAGGATTGGCACTAGGAGAGGCTAAGAGAGGCCATTGGTGAAGGTGCAGCCTCAGTATCAGTTGAAGGCCCAGATTGAAGGGGTCATGCAGAGAAGTTGAGACTTGACACCATGAAAAGAGCCCAGGAGAGGCTATTGGTGAAAGTGCAGCCCAGTTGCAGCAAGGAACTCCAGCATTCTGAAGATGCCAGTACCATGGGATAGCCACCAAGAACAGCAGCAGCAGTAGAGTCGAGCCAGCCAGAGCCTGGAGGACAAGCTGTGTGTGCTGCAGAGGGCAGAGCCAGAGAAGTGATCCAAGCCCTTTGGAGGAGCCCAGAAGATCATAGGTGAATTCCAGATAATTGGACATTTATAATGTTTCTTTTTCTGTCCAAAGACATTGTGAAAAGCTTGATAAATATTTGGTTTCATTTGGTTCTGTGCATTAGTAACACTCATGATTGTTCCTCTTGTGAATGGTTTTGCTGGTGTAGTGTTACCTTGTGTTGTAGAGGAAGAACAATTTTTTTGTCTTGTAAAGAAAAGGGGAAATGTTGTAGAAGTTTATTTTTAGTTATGTATAAAATAATTGTTTGTGCACTGTTGGGTAAAGGTCTCCCTAGGTCTTGATGTTTGTATTGTTTGAGGTGTTGGATTCATGTGGGGGATATTTGATTGCTAATGATCTGCATGTGCTATCAGTAGAACACTTGAGTTCTGAATCAATAAAAACATCTGAGCTCAGATGCTCAGAATTCCACTGAGCATCTTCCACTGTCAAGTACGGTGTAGCCAGGATGGTGATTCCCTCTGCTGAGGTCCAGCAGAGTTTACACCTATGGAAAATGCCTCCCTGTCTCTCTTGGTGAGCTGCACAGCAGTGTACTACTACATCTCTCCTCCTGTACCTTGTACCTAAGCCAACATATCTCCAAGATAACCCACACACTGAGGGTCAGATTCACTGAGTTCCCTAGTGTCTGAACAGCCATCAGCCAAAGAGATGTCCTCCTCCACAGTCAGGTTGCCAGCTGTGCCTTGCCTAATTCATGCTGTGGTCTGATCAGGACTCTTTCCCCCAAGGAAGCAATGTCAGTTCTGTTTCTTGGGTCCATAAGAGAAGGATATGCAATGGAACTGTTACCTGTACCCATCCACGGGACCCCTCAGGCAGGAGGTAGAGTTGGCCCAGAACCAAGACACTCAGGCTCCGGGAGTCAGCTAAGTGGCAAAAGGCAGACTCAGTTTATTACAGGGGGCAGGGGGAGCCTCTTATACCCTCCACCTAGCCCAGTGTCCCATTGGCTGCCAGACTGCAGCTGTTGTCCCCTGGGCATGTCCAGGAAGGTCCATCTCTGGGTACATCTACACAGGTCTCAGGCTTTATCCTGCCCAGTTGCAGGTCCAGTTCTCTCCTACAGAGCTGGAGACAGGAATTTTTATCTTTTTACCTTTTAAAGATTTAATTTTATTTAGTGTGTGTGTGTGCCTGCCGAGGTCAGAAGAGAGCATTGGTTCCTCCCCAGGAGCTAGAGTTACAGGTGGCTGTGAGTCACCTAGTGTGGGTTCTGGGGACTGAACTTGGGTCTTCTGCAAGGGCATCAAGATCTCTTAGCCACTGATCTTTCTTCCCTTCAGCTCCCAAATAGTCTTTTAAGAGTTTAAGTTATAAAATTAAACAAAGATGATCCAAACTCAAAAAGACAAAAACCACATGTTCTCCCTTGCATGTGGAGTCTAGTGTAAAATGCATAAACACGTATATATACAAACAGGTGTAGTGTGGGCATAGTGTGACATTTGGAAAGGAGACCAAGACAGCATCATATTAGGGGACAAGGAAGGATAACAGGTATTGAGCAAAAGGGCACATGGGACATGGAGGAGAAAAAGAATCTGAGAAGAGGATCACAGAAAAGGACCAGGAGAGAGAAAAGTGGGCAATGTAGAACCACAAAAAGGTACTTGGTTAAAAAAAATGTCATAACATTATCTGTTGAAGTTTGAATGAGAATGACCTCCTTTGGTGCAAATGTTGGAAGGTTTGGTCCCTAGTCAGTGGAACTACTTGGGAAGGATTAGGAGGTGTGGCCTCATTGAGGGGGGTGTATCACTGGGGTGGACTTTGAGATTCCAAATGCAAGGCCCAGTGTGTGTGTGTTTCTGCCTGCTGCCTGCAGATGAGGATGCAAAGCTCTCAGCTATTGCTCCAGTGCCAGCCTGTCCTCTTTCCTGCCATGATGATCATGGACTAACCCTCTGAACCTGTAAACAAGCCCCAATTAAATCCTTTCTTTTGTAAGAGTTGCCTTTGTCATGGTGTCTTTTCACAGTAGTAGAATTGCAACTAAGACAGTATCTAATGTACTTTATGCTGATCTTAAATAAATGAGTTTAAGTTTCAGGGTGGTTGGGAGATACTGGTAAAGTGTATAACAAGCATAAGGCCCCGAGTGAGATTCCCAGAACCCACATCAAAAGCTAAGCACGCATTGGCTAGATGGCTCAGCGGGCAGAGGTGCTTGCTACCAAGCCCATTGACCTTAGTTCAGTTCCCCAGGAACTACATGGTGGAAGCAGGTTGCCCTTTGACCTCCACACATACACTGGTACGCATGCGCGCACACAGACACACACACAATCCAGTGTTATCTCATAGATCCCGTGGTTTTCCAGAAGAACCTGAAACCAGAGACAAGGCTGCTTCAGCCTCCTGGGGAGTCTCCTCTCTCCCTGTAGACTGCTTTCCCATGGAGGGAAGAGAGGGACCCCACTTGACTGGGATGCCCTTGTTACAGGTCAAGGACCATCAACCTATCTTGATCTTTTTTGGTCCAATTCTACAATCCCATGAGATTCTGACCTACTGAGCTGAGGGCCAATGAGCTGTGGCCAGGGACATGGCCAAGCAGCACCATATACCCAAGAGCACAGGTCTCAGAGAAAGGTGAGTACTGGAAGTCAAAGTTTCATGCTCAAGCTCATCAGAGTGATACTCACCATGCAATGCCATCCCTCAGGAGGCTGAGGCAAAAACAGTGCATGTCCAAGGGCAGCCTGAGCTACATAGTAAATTCCTGCCTCGGAAAAAAGGAAGGGTCTCTGACATTAGCCCAGACAGTGCAGACCCAGGCTATGAAGTAAAGAGGGGTGACCAAGGCTCATAGGAGGGGGAAAAAGGTACTCAAATTACAGAAGGGAGAAGCAGATTCATGGGAGATGAGATCCAAGTGCACAGGAGGAAGAACTAGCTAGACCCAGGCCTCCACACAGTCAACCTCAATGGGCACAGGACAGCTATCCGCTTGTGAGACACCTTCCATCTGCAGCCCTTGGTGGACATGGATGGGACTCCAGTTAGCACAGGTGACACAGAAAAAGATCAAAGCTGGGGAAACCTTTAGGAGTTATACCGATAACTGGAAGAGGGCATGACCTGTGCAAGGTCACAGATGATTCCCTTGGGGAGGACAAGGGCCTTCCTCTTCCACTCTGGTACCCTGCTCACTGATAGATGAGCTGGCCTCGTCAGAATGCTTCTGTGTGACAACAATGAGCTAAGAATGTTTGTCAGAGGCCACCGAGGATCACTGGAGGCAAACTAACACCATGTGTCTCTGCTGTGATGTGTGAGCACATTTTTCACTCAGGAGGCAATTGAGGAGGACACAGGAGTCTTTGTGTTTATTCTAGTATGATCTCTGACTTTCCCCTAGAAACCATGAAGTAAAGAGGGGGGACCCAGGTTCACAGAAAAAGGGACTCAAATTTACAGGAGGGAGAACTAGATTCATGGGAGATGTGACCCAAGTGCACAGGAGCAAGAACTAGCTAGATTCAGGGGAGAGGGGACCCAGGTCCAGGGGAGAGGGGACTCAGATCCATAGGAGAGGGGACCCAGAACTAAGGGAGAGGGGACCCAGATCCATAGGAGAGGGGACCTACATCCATAGGAGAGGGACCCAGGAGAACATAAGAAGGGAGACTAGACCCAGAGTCATACACACATTCATGCACACACAAACACACACACACACACACACACACACACACACACACACACACACCTGGCCTATAAGCTCTGTGAAGATATTCCACTAAGAACAGAAAACTTTCCCTTCTCCTCTGAACCTCAAATCACACAAACAAACCAGTGAAGGGATTTGACCACACTCAAAAACCAGAACAGCCGGTACCGCCTCCACAGTGACTGTATCAGGCACGCGTGGAGCTGTCCAGAGTCCTGACCCGCCAGCCCTCTCCTCGGATGCTCATGGGCCCTAAGACGCTCCCTGTGGTCTGCACAACCCACCATGTTTGGGGCGTGTCTTGGCTGAACAGAGAACCAGGTCGTCTGGCTGTCTGGCTGTCTAGTGGAAACAAAGGACACAGGTCACCCCTCCTCGCCTGTGGGTCACTCACCTGCCCTTACTCCCCGTGGCCTTCTTCTTGGAACCAGCCCCAACCTCACCCGAACAATGTCATGAATATTCCCTCCTTGATGAACTTCAAGTCTTTTAATGACTCTTCATAAAGGAACAGTGGGGCCAAAAGTTGAGCAAAGGAGATGATTAAAGTGCCTTATTAAAAGCAGCCTTGTAGAATTCTCCACATGAAAGCAAGCACCATTATGAGGCCTTATCCTTATAAATGACGCTTCGCTTTCGCGAACATGCCGAAACCTGATTAGAGTGACAGGCGCTGACTGATACTGCAAACCTGTTAATAACATGAAAATTAGAAGAGGCTCATGCAAAGAAGGGAGATTAATTTAGCCGGAGTACATCTCGCGCAAATTGCAAAGTTGTGAATATGTTCTCAGATAATGAGCCTTCCCAGTCATCAGCCCGCTTGTCATCTTCTGTAATTAATGTTAAGGAAGACGCCTTCCTGATGGTTCGAATTACTCATATACCAAGAAAATTTCTTCAGAGAAATAATTTACATTTATTATCATCGGTCTGTTTGTGTGGTTTATTTCGTGCCCGCGTAATTTATTGCAGGACCGTCCGCCTTGCCTTGATTAGTCGCTCGTCAGGACGGGATGTAATTTTTTTTTCCTTGATGGCGACATCTAACACTTGACAGTGGTGTAACGTTTCTCGTCTCTGGATGGGCCCCCCCCCCACTTAAGTAAACTTTGGGGCTGAGTTCCCCTAAGGTTGTCTCTCCAGTCAAGATGAGGTATTGGCATAACTGTTGGCTAACATGTCTCCAGGGCCAATGGGGTTTCCCTGCCTGAGCGCCTGGGAAGGCTCTGGGTCACCTAGCCCTCTGCATCCCGCTGCTGGCCGCGCTGGCCGGGCAAGGCTGCAGTGTAAGAGCTGGTGCCTTCCTCTTTGAACCCGCCACAGTTGGGGATGGAGCTTTAGTTGTCAGTCTCTACGCCTCACCTCTCCGCTAATTCTCTCCTCCCTCAGGCCATCTGCTGCTGGAGAAATCACATCTGCCTTTTCCCCATCCCTGCGTGCATATTCCACTCATGTGGCGCAGACACCCCCCCCCCATCTTGACACTCATCCCCTAGCAGCACAGTGCGCTGGGACAGGTGTCCACTGAGTTCATAGACCCCACCACTAACACAGTGGAGCTCGCTCAGGCCCTACCAATGGCTAGAATACCAGGAGGAAGGGATGGCATGACAGAACAAAACTGAAACATCTGCCCATCTCAATATGACACCCTGAGCCACTCATGGCCCACACTTTGTGTCCTGACCACCTCAAAGAGCAAAAGCTCTGGGCCGGGGCTCTCTCTCTGGGTAAGCCCTTCCCTGTCTACCCTGTCTGTCTTCTCCTGGATGGGTACAGTGCACCACCCCGTGAACATCCACAATTGTTGACAATGGATATTACTGGAGATTGCTCTGTCTATGGAGGACCTGTGCCTCAGGGAGCTCCAGGAACTCACGAAACACCACCATCTCTGCCTTGGAAATTAACACTGACTGTGGGCTTCAGTGACAGGCCATGAATTTAAACATGAGAGGAGTCATCTCCTAGGAGATGGGCATGAGTATAATACCTGCTTATAGATGAGTAACTTGAGACTCGGAGAGTTTAACACACTTGCCTCTGTCCCATAGGCAGGAAGCGTCAGAGGTGAATCTGACATGTTCAAGCCCTGGGCCCACCACACTGCGCCAGTGTCTCTGCAGAAACTGTCAGCCCAGCCCCTTCCACGTGGCCTTGCTACCCTTCTTTTCTCTAGTGCCCAATGTGCCCCATTTCCCTCCCTAGGTCTGAACCTGAAAAACATCCTTACATTCTCCCCAGCAGGGTCGTCCAGGCTGTGAAAGGCACAAACAGATGTAGTTGGTGTGAGTCACTGACCCTTGCTCTGCAAATGAGTCAAACGACACAGATCAGAATTCACAGACAGAGATAATGATCTGTTTTATTGGACGTCTTTCCCCGGCTCCAACCGGTGGTGTGGCGCTGGGTCGACCCGCAGTGCACCGCTGGTGTCAGTTAATGATAATCTATATTTATAAAACGATAGTCCATCAAAGGGGGATGAATATTTTAGAAGCTGCGGACAAATCAAATTGTCTTTGTCAAATGGGCGCGTGCTCCCGTGCCCAGCGTGTTTTATAGCTCTTTCTGGGGTGAGAAACTCAGGGTTCCCTGAGCTGGCTGAAGGGCTGCCTTTCTCATTGAGATGGTGAGATGAGAGCGGAGACTCGCTCTTTTAAAAAAGCCAATGAGCTGTGGAGATTGACATTAGCGCGGTAGAGCTGTACTCTGTTTGATGAAGTTAACAAATAGCGCTGGAAACCACAAATGTGGTAGCATCTTTGTGGGCAAGAGTCCATTTATACTTGGTTAAATAAATCTGTTAGAAGGAGCCTCGGTTAGAAGGAGCTGGGCTGGGTGACACGTGTCTGTAATCCTAGCACTCAGGAAGCAGAGGCAGGAGGATAAAGAATTCGAGGCTAGCCTCAGCCCTATAAGTTTAAGGCCAGCCTAGGCTATGTGAGACCTTGTCTCAAAAGAACAGAAAACCAGAAAGGAAAGCAGGAAGATGGCTCAGCAGGAAAAGCACTGGCTGTGCAAGAGGAAGACCTGCGCGGGGTCCCAGAGCTCACTCGGACGGGAAGCTGGCGTGGCAGTGTGTGCTGTCACTGTGCACGGAGGTGAGTCCTGGGGGCTTTCTTAGCCAGTCCAAATCGGAGCACCAAGTTCAGAGAGACCCTGTCACAGAAAAAGGATATGGAGAGTGACTGAAGAAAGCGTCTTGATGTCCCTCTCTGGCTCCACACAGGTGAGTGCCCCTCACACACACGCGCACACACATGTGTGCACACACACACACGTGCACATACACACACATGTGCACACGTGTATTCCACACACAGGTGAGTGCCCCCCTACACACACATGTGCACACGTGTATTCCACACACAGGTGAGTGCCCCCCTGCACACACATGTGCACACGTGTATTCCACACACAGGTGAGTGCCCCTTCACACACACACACATGTGTGCACACACACACACGTGCACATACACACACATGTGCACACGTGTATTCCACACACAGGTGAGTGCCCCCCTACACACACACGCACACGCATATGTACACATACACACACATGTGCACATGTGTATTCCACACACAGGTGAGTGCTCCCTGCACACACATGTGCACATGTGTATTCCACACACAGGTGAGTGCCCCCCTACACACACACATGTGCACACGCACATGTGCACATACACACACATGTGCACACGTGTATTCCACACACAGGTGAGTGCCCCCCCACACACACACACACACACACACACACACACACACGTGTATTCCACACACAGGTGAGTGCCCCCCTACACACACACACATACACGAGCACACACACGCACATGTGCACACACACACATGTGCACACGTGTATTCCACACACACACAGACACACACACGTGCACACACACATGTGCACACGTGTATTCTACACACAGGTGAGTGCCCCCTACACACACACATACACACACACACACACACACACGTGTATTCCACACACACACAATGGGAAGAAAAATAAAAAAGGGGGCTCAGTCAATAGTGTTTGTTGAAAAGCACAAGGACCCCAGCAGCCACATCAAAGTCATATGAGAGCGTAGATGGGTGGAGACAGAGGATGCCCAGGGTCCACTGGCTAGCTGACATAGCCCATAAATGAGTCCAGATTCCTGAAAAAATAAAGTGGAGAATGATAAAGATATCAATGTCTACCTCTGGCCTACACACAGAGGGAGGGAGGGAGGGAAAGGAGGAAGGAGGGAGTGGGAAGGAAGGGAGGGAGGGAAAGGAGGAAGGAGGGAGTGGGAGGAAGGAAGGAAGGAGGGAAGGAGTAGGAAGGAAGGGAGGGAGGGGGAAGGGAAGGAGGGAGAAAAAGAGAGAAAGAGACCATTACCTAGAGCAAATCTCATGCTCACACAAAAGAGCTGCATAAATTCCAAGCCACATCACTGTTCTGAACCTTGGAATGACACTTTCTCCATGGGGCCGTTATGAGGATGAGGTGGTGGCCTGAGAAAAGCAACAACTCCTGGTAACCAGCTCGTAGCTGGAGCTAACATTTAACTGTCCACTTGATACAGCCCAGAGTCATCTGAGGAGAGAGTCTCAACAGAGATTTCCCAGATCAGGCTGGCCTGTGGCCATGTGGGGGCTATTTTGATTGTTGATTGATGTAGGTGGACCCAGCCCACTGTGGGCGGCATCATTCCCCGGGCAGGAAGTTCTGGGCTGTATAAGAAAACCAGTTAAGCATAAACCTGTGAGCAAGCCAACAGTATTCCTCTATGGTTTCTGGTGTGTTTCCTTGGCTGTGAGTGGGTTCTCTGATTAGAAGTGATACTGTGTTGAATAGCAGGCAGTTCCTGCCCTGATGCACCTAGTAACAGGCTATGTCCTGGAAGTATAAGTCAAATAAATCTAGTCTTCTCCCAGGTTGATTTTGGTCAGAGTGTTTTATCATGGCAACAGAAAGGACACTAGCTGAGTGAGCTGCCTTCCTCTAGGGCAGTGGTTCTTATCCTTCCTAATGCTGCAACCCTTTAATACAGTTCCTCTTGTTGTGGTGACCCCCAACATAAAATTAGTTTTTTGGCTACTTCATAACTGTAAATTTGCTACTGTTATAAATTGTAATGTAAATATCTGAATGCAGATGGTGACCCCTGTGAAAGGGTCATTTGACCCCCAAAGGGGCCATGACCCACAGGTTGAGAACCACTGCTTTAGACCCATCTGGCAGACTCCAGAGCCTGTTCTGCCTGTATCTGAGCTTTGGCCTCCACTTTCTCCAGATGACAGTCACAAAAGGAATTTTCCCTGAAGATTTTCCTGGTGTTGGGCACTGTGCTAAGCATTTTGCACAAAATGTTTCTTTTTCTCACAGCTGCATCAGGTTCCCCAAAGAGAAACAGAATGTAAGCCACACAGTCTTTAAAAAGCGTAAGTCAGTGGTCCTCAGGAGACGCTGTGCTGGCAAGGTGCTCATGCACGAGTATGGTGTCCTGAGTTCAAATCTCCAGCTCCCGATTACAGGTGTGGGCCTCAGCACCTGGAGTTTTATGTGGGTGCCGAGGATTCAAACTCAAGTTGGGGAGTGGAGACAGGAAGAGCCCTGGGCTTGCTAGCCATCTCACCAAATCAGTAAGCACCAGATTCATTTGAGAAACCCTGGCTCAGAAAATAAGTTAGAGAACAATTAAGGAAAACACCCAATGCCAATCTCTGGCTTGCATGCACATGCACATACACACACAGACACATACATAGATACACACACACAGACACACAGAGGCACATACATAGATACACACAGACACACACATAGATACACACACAGACACACACATAGATACACACAGACACACACATAGATACACACACACAGATGCACACATAGACACACACACATACACGCACACATAGATACACACAGACACACACAGGCACACACACAGACACACATATAGATACACATACACACACATATAGATACACACAGACATATACAAGTACAGACACAGACACACACACAGATACATACATAGATACACACACAGACACATACATAGATACACACACAGACACACAGAGGCACACACACAGACACATACATAGACACACACACACAGACACACAGAGGCACATACATAGATACACACAGACACACACATAGATACACACAGACACACAGATGCACACATAGACACACACAGACACACACAGACACACATATAGATACACACACACAGATACACACATAGACACACACAGACACACAGGCACATACATAGATACACACAGATACACACACACACACAGATACACACGTAGACACACACAGACACACAGGCACATACATAGATACACACAGATTCACACATACACAGAGACACACATACCCACACATTTAGATACACACACACACACACACACACACACACACACATATATACACACAGACATACACAAGTACAGACACAGACGACACACAGACACACACGTAAGTGAAATTACATTTAATGGTTCAATCATCACTCACTATCACATTCATCTCAGAGTCCCCAAGGACCCTTAAATCCATAGATGTGCAGACTCACTCCCTTTTATTAGTGAAAATCTCCATTTATTTATTTTAATTTTCACAAAAATCCAATGTAAGACTATTATACTCATGTTTGGAAAAGAGTAGGGTGGACAGACAAAAGTATGTTCTCAGAGCCTCCCCTTCAGTGACATGCACAGTTCAACCTCTTTGCGTCTGCCTCTCAGTTCTGAGGACAGCTCTTTGGGAACACAGTCCTGGTCAAAGCTGTGTAATGGGTAATGGTTACATGGTTAGGAATGCTTACTGCTTTTGCAGAGGATCCGAGTTAGGTCCCATCACCCATGTCCAGCAGCTCACAACCACTTGCAACTCCAGATCTAGGGAATCTAATGGCTTCTTCAGCACCTGCATTAGTGGCACACAACACACACACACACACACACATATACACACACACACACACGCACGTGTGTGCGCGCACACTCACAGAGATATAAACACACTCACACAGACACACACATACACACAGACATAAACACATGCACTCATGTTGTAGAAGTTTATTTTTACTTGTGTTTAAAATAATTGTTTTGTACACTGTTGGGTGAGGGGCTGCCTAGGTGTTGGAGTTTTGCATTGTCTGCAGGTGTTGTATTTATGCGGGGGATGTTTGATTGCTCAGGATCTGCGTGTGCTATCAGTAGAACACCTGAGGAGTTCTGGATCAATAAAAACACCTGAGCTGGGATGTTCATGGTTCCACTGTCCATTATGGTGCTGGCTAGGATGGTGATTCTCTCTGCTGAGATCTGGTAGGGCTTGCACCCATGAAAAATGTCTCCTTGTCATCTTTGTTGAGCCCACAAAGTGGCTAACTACTACAAATGGTATACCAATGTGGAGCACAACATCACTCCAGCTAATCCAATGTGGAAACAAGGAAAAAGAGAAAGAAACTCCAGACCTCACAGAATCTGATAAAGTATATTCAGGGAAGCTACCACAGGATAGAGATTAAGGTATTAATTGAAGGTTCCTGAAGGAAGAAGAGAGAGAGTGAGAAAATAGGCCTCTATGAAGAGAAAAAGACTGTGAAATTAATAAATAAATGAGGAAAAAAGCTCCGAGGTGACAGCCACAGAATGGAAGCCCTTAGAGATAAAGAATTCAGCTGGGAACAGGATAAAGCAAGGTTTTTACTGCTTTTCCTGATCATGGAGCCAATGTTCCCTCCCATTGCTGGTGGTAGCATACTGTTTCACAAACTGAGTTTTCTGATAGCTGCATTGTATGTGTATGAAGCTCAAGATGTTGTGTTTGAGATCTATGGAAGGGGTTGTATGTTTCCCCTTAGCAGTGGTGGAAAAGAACGTCAAACCACCAGAATGATTCAATGGGCAATTCTTCTCACTGACCCAGAACCAACCTGCTGTTGTGGAAACTGTGGCTTAGAACCAAAAAGCCCCTTAGTTAAACTTTTTTTTTCTGAAAACCTGACTACAGGCAGTCCAGATACTGGTGATAGTGATGAGAACTCCACCCACAAGGTAACCTTTCCTGCAGACAAAGTGACCAGTTATTTTTCCAGCAAACCAGATTCCATCTCAAAATCTAGAAAGTGTTCTCCTGAAATACAGCACACAGAAGCTGTCTTTCAGAACTGGCAGAGGTTTTACCTCCTGCTGGTAGCTGAACTTGGTACTGTAAGAGCCACCCAGGTGTTACTGGCTTTAGAGGCATGAAGGGGTCTTTGGAGAACAACTAAGGCTTGGCACTATGAGAGCCCAGGAGAGGCCATTGGTGAAGGTGCAGCCTCAGTAGCAGTTGAAGGCCCAGATTGAAGGGGTCATGCAGAGAAGTTGAGGCTTGGCACTATGAAGAGAGCCCAGGGAGAGGCTATTGGTTAAAATGCAGCCTGGTTTCAGCAAGGGACCCAGCGGTTTTTAAGATGCCAGTACCATGGGATGACCACCAAGAACAGCAGCAGCAGTAAGAGTGGAGCCAGCCAGAGCCTGGAGGACAAGCTGTGTGTGCTGCAGAGGGCAGAGCCAAAGAAGAGACCCAAGTCCTTCAGAGGAGCCCAGAAGATCGTGAGTGAATGACCAGATAATTGGACATTGATAATGCTTTTCTGCTGTCCAAAGACATTGTGAAAATCTTGATAGATGTTTGGTTCCGTTTGGTCCTGTGCATTAGCAATTCTCGTGATTGTTCTTCCTATAGATGGTTTTGCTGGTTTAGTGTTAAATTACGTTGCGAAGGTAAAGCAATTTTTGTTTTATACAGAAAAGGGGAAAATGTTGTGGAAGTTTAATTTTAGTTATGTATAAAAATAATTATTTTGTGAACTACTGGGTGAGGGTCTGCCGAGACCTTGCCATTTTGTATTGTCTGCAGGTATTGGATTTATGTGGGGGACGTTTGATTGCTCATGATCTGCATGTGCTATCAGTAGAACATCTGAGGAGTTCTGGATCAATAAAAACACCCAAGCTGAGACATTCAGGGTTCCACTGTCCAGTATGGAACCTGCCATGATAGTGGTTCCCTCTGCTGGAGTCTGGTAGGGCTTCCACGTATGAAAATGCCTCCCTGTCTTCCTTGGTGAGCTACCACAGTGGCTAACTACTACACCCTCACACAAACACACACACACAGAGACACAAGTACACACACTCACTCACAGCCTGGGTCACCCCGTTGTTTAGTTGCAGATCCAAGAAGCTGAGTGACTGTCAGCAAAGCCCACACTCTTCCTAACTACCGTCTTCTAAACACAGCTCGTTTCCGTTAAAACCCCATTAAGACCTCTGTTAAGACTCTATCATGGTACTTGCCAGTTACCTCTGACCTCTTCTGGATAGCATAATTTAAGCCACAAGAAACCAACGATCATCTTTGATCTTCAATCATCTGCTGCTGTGGGGCAAACCACTCCACATGCGCTGTCCTCAAACACCAGCTCTTACACAGGTTCCTGTCCTGGCTTCCACAGATGATGGACCGTGATTGGGATGTGTAAGCCAAATGATCCAGTGGGTTCAGAATTAGGGAGGAGCTCAGAAGGTGGCCTGTTTGGCTTAAATCTGAAACGTCACTTATAGACCCATGTTCAGATGTCTGTTGTTGTTGTACACCTACTGTGTGACTCAGCAAGAATGATATGGAGGCATTTTTCCATAGGTGCAAACCCTGCCAGATGTCAGCTGAGGGAACCACCATCCTCCTGGCCAGTGGAACACTGAGCTTCCACAGCAGCAGACTGCTACACGCCGTCCCCAGCTTGTGGCACTATTTTGAAGGGCTTGGAGACTGTCAAGAGTGGAGCTCTGCTGGCAGAAGTATGTCCCTTGGTTGGCCTTTGACAGTTGTACCCACCCTGGGTTTCAGGCCATCCTCTGCTTCTTGTACCAACATGACACAAGGAAACTTTACCATATGCTCCTGATACCGTGAGTTGAGATGTGTCTCCTGTGTCTTGCCTCCTCCAACTCCACCATGAGGGATTGAAGCCTCTGAAACCATGAGTCAAAATAAGCTCTCCCTCTTTATGCTGTTTCTGGCAAATGCCTTGTCACAGCAGTGAGGAGAGCAGCAGGCACCAGGCACCAGGCACATGCCTGTGCCACACATTGTTAGCCTGACTGACTTGTCTGAGCAGGATCCAGCAGCTGGAGTCAGCTGGAGTGGCCATAGTGGGTGGGTGCTGGCTGGGACAGCGGGGGCTTATTTTCAGACACTTGGCCTGTCTCTGTACAAAGGATTACCTGTGTTCTCTCTGAGCTAACACGGAAGCTAACATGGCTGCCTTAGGCTATCTTCGTTTGCTCTGGATCAATTAAATATCATGACCAAAAGCAACTTTAGGGAGGAAAGGGTTTATTTTTATTTTTATATTTATTTATTATTATTATATTATATTATTCTATAATATATATTATTATATTATAGATAATATTGTATATAATAATTTATATAATAATAACATATATTATTATATATTACTATATTATATAAATTATGTTATAATATATTATTTATATTTATTTTTATTATGTCCCAAGCATGCTCCATCATCTATAGAAGTCAGGGCAGGAACCTAGAAGTAGAATTGAAGCAGAGAGCACAGAGCACGCGGCCTACTGGCTTGCTCTCCATGGCTTGCTCAGTCTGCTTTCTTGTACTGCCCAGGACCATGTATAGTTAAGAACAGTCGGTGTTTTTAACAGGTAACTACAGGGTTAGATTAGGATGTTTTGCCAGCTGGCTTAGAATAGGTAACTAAAGAAGAAAACATATTTTTGCTAGAGACTCGTTTAGTCAGTGTTAGGAAAGCTAGAACAAAGAAAGCTTAATTGCGAGGGCCCACGAGTTTCACCTGTGGAAAACAGACCCACGATCAAGAAATAACAAATGAGTTCTAGTGCCCATTTTTAGGCTTGAACTTCATCGACCACAAATAAAATTCTTTACTGATTTCTATAATCAGAACTTTACAAGTGAGTTTGGGGTACACCTTGGGGATATAGAGCTGTGCAGCAGATTCTCCTTTTACCTAAGAAAAGCAAAAGACCCCTGACTTAAAGTTTTCTAGTTATAATAAACTTGTTTTACTGTGTTAACTAAATAAGAATTGTGTTAGGTTATACACACTATGATGTGTACTCCTCTCCTAGCAACTGCCAGACTGCTACCTACGAGCTACAATAGAAGCTGGCTGTGAAATTACTTGGACTGCTTGAACTCTGTTAATCTATAATAGAAAAACGATTGCTTCTAGGTTATAGATGTATTATGGGGAGAAAATATATGGGGAACTAGGTGTTCAGATGTGAGTTTTAAGATAACTTGTTTTTAAAAAATATGGAACTTGTAATCACTGAAATGTAAAACCCATAATCATTATGTGAAGTTTAAGTTTGTGTTTAAGATGTGATTGTGATGCAATCTTTCCCCATGAGGGCTTTGTGTGTATATATTATATGGGAAAACAGACAGACAGTATGAATAGAAGGAGGAGGAGGAGAAAAAGAGAGAACAGGAGAAGAGAGAAGGAAAGAAGGAAGCTTGCAGGATGTGTAGGTAAGATCTATGTATGTTGGAGCTTTGCTTCTTCCGCAAGAACAGAAGGAGGCTTACAAGATGGGTATGGGTAAGGTGTATGTGTTAAAACTTACAAGATGTGTGTGTGTGTGTGTGTGTGTGTGTGTGTGGTGAGTGTATGTTGAAGTTTTGGTTCATCCACAAGATGTGTGTGCACACGTGTGCGTGTATGTGTGTGTGTTTGTGGTTTTTATGGAAAAATACAGTAGAGAATACATTTAAATAAGAAAAAGAAATTATACAGAGAGGAAAATATTGAATTGTATAGAGAGGAAAAGGCTTGCATAGAGAGAAAGGAAAAGAAAAAAGCCAAAGTAAAGAGAGTTTGCTTTGACCCATCCAGAAGACTTATTCCCACCCCCACCCCACTCCCGCACCAACGTCACACCCCCTTTCCATCCCCTGGCCCTCTTTGCTGGAGCTGGTCTTTGGTAGACCTCATATACAGTGAGTACTCAGTACATGAGAGCTATCATTCAGTGAGGGAACCTCACCGGTCTTCAACTGCACAAACGCCTGGGAAAGGGTTTCAGCAGGGCCATGTGCACCGGGAGCACATATGGAGTCAGTAATGGAAATAAGGACTGATGGTGCCTAGAAAGAAACACAGCCTTTCCCTTGGAAGGCAGAAGGGACCCCAGGGTTCCCACATGAGATGAGAGTTGAGAGGCAAAGCTATCGACTACTTGAGTTTCAGTGGGTTTTTTTTTTTGTTTTGTTTTAACTCAACTTTATTACACAAAATTTCAAATTTCAATGTTTCTAATGATAAACATTACGGTGGGGCTGGAGAAATGGTTCAATCTGTAAATTGCTCATCATGCAGACATGAGGGTCTGAGTTCAGTTTCCAAGTCTGCTAAGAAGCCAGGCTTGTCGGTACTCTTGCAATTCTAGCCCTGGGGAAGCAGAGACAGGAGAACCCTAGAAGCTGGCTGGCCAGCTAGCCTACACAAATCCATGAGCTCTGGCTTCAGTAAGAGACCCTGTCTCAAAAAGTAAGTTGGAAAGGGATTGAGGAAGAAGCCTGGTGCTGACGTCTGGTGTCCACGCATATGTGTACACATCTGTGCATGCATGTAACCACAACACAAACCAACAAAAAGAAAAAAGAAAGGAAGAAAAGAAGGGAAAAGAAGAGAAAAGGTGTTACTGCTGCAAAACATAAAAAGTAGAGAACCTACCACGGTCAGCCATGAATCCTGTCACTGGCTGGGGAGCTTCAATTCATACACTCTCACTCTGCAGGTAATTCCCATTTCCTGTTCTTAAATAATTCTGAGTCAAATACCCAGAATTGTATTAATCCATTCACTATTTCAACGGTACCTCTTATAGTTTTTTATTTGTTTGTTTGTTTCTGAAACAGGATCTCATTATATAGTGCTGGCTGGTCTGAAACTCACTATTTAGACCAGGCTGGCCCAGAACTCGCAGAGATCCACCTGCCTCTGCTGGAATTACAGGTGCCATCACGCCTGACTGTGCATAAAGCCCTGGATGTGGATCCCAGGCAAGGTAGGATCCCTTAACGCTGAGGTGGGTGCTTTCTTCTTTCTTTTTACTTATTTTACTTTAAAAACAATTTCTCTTTAAAAATAGCTCCACTTCCCACCAACATCCTCCAAAGTCCACTATGGGTGTTGCCTTGTTTTATTCTGGTTTGGGCCGGTTTATTTCATGTCATAGTGAATTGTGAGCTTGAACCTGGCAGTGTCACCCACAGCAGCTGTGACCAGCAAGCTTGTCTCCGTGTGAGTCCTGCTCCCCTTTGAAGTTTCGGCATGCCTTTACTTCCTGGAAAGACAATGTCCCAGGCTTGTCTGAGGGCAGTTTCCCAACCCAGACATGCATACAGCTTTCATGAGGTGTCACTCACCCTGGGATGGGCTTTTTAGCGATGCAGCTGCCTCTGTCAGAGAGACTCCTGCAGATTTACTGGTTCTCTAAGCCGGACATGGGTGAAACTCTCTTTGGTCTGTCATCAGTGTCCTATCCTAGGTAAACAGATGTCTGTTCATGTGTCGCTGGAGAAAAGTCACACAACAGCTGGAGAAGAGAAGGGAGACAAGAATACTGGAGATGGGAATCTATATATGCCAACTGTCAGGACCCTCCAAACAGCTCCATGGGCACCACGGGTGAGTCACAGGTCACCGAGCTGGGAGCAACACCAAGTCCCTCGATCCTTCTCTCTAGGGATCACAACTGGGAGAGTTGACTGAAACTTGAACCCCCAGGGGGTCTAGTCTGCAAGCCTATGACCCCACCCTGCTTGTGGAGGAAAGGGGCTTTATTTCCAAGATACTGGGTTTTTGGAAGGGGGTCCTCTGCCTCCAACATGCTGCTCCTGAGTCCTCTGACCCCTCACTGAGCCTGTATGCCATTCTCCCAGGGTGGAGCCTGTTTCTTCTTCTCCCCTTACTCTGGGCTGGTCTGTGGCAACTATACTCAAAGACAGTGGCAGGAATCATGTCAGAACACAGGTCCAGCCCTTGCGAGGTCCAGCGGTTTCTGAAGGAATGCTGGCAGGAGAAAAGCCAGCACCACTCCAAGACCACCAGTGTCCAGCCAGCTCCTTTGAGAGAGGCAGCATGAGAGAGACAACAGTGCCTGCCCCACCCCGCTGTCTGCCGTCCTGCACACGGGCCAGACATGTGAGCACAGTGCCCACTGTGGACATTGAATCTTCCTTACAGATGCCACACAGAGAAGGCACATGGCCTCAGACTACAGTCCCGGGGGACACTCCTGCCATCTCCAGCAGCCCAGGCGCCCCCGCCCCCTCAGCTAGAACTCCAGTGGCAGGAGAAGTAGGGTCTACACCAAGTCTTTGGGCCTGGGCCGTCATCTTCCTGTTTCCTTACATAGCAGCATAAGCTTCATCCCCTGTGATGAGACTGTTAGAAACTGTGGTCCCTCTTTAAGGATCCCCCAGATTCCTGGTCACACTCCACTTTGTGGCTGTATTCCCCCAAGGGCAGTACTAGGAAGGACAGGGGGACCAGGGACGCCATGCTGGGCGCCCTTTCTCAGGGTACCTGTAGCCCTCTATCTACCTCAGACAAACATTCTTTCCAGTCCCCCTTCCTCGGAAACCTGGTGGGGAATCCACATACTAGAGTAAATGAACATAGGGGGCCTCTGCCCCTGCTGGGAGACATGCAGAGATGCAAAGAGACAATGGTGGAGAGGGATCTAACCTGGGCAATTATGGGAAGGAGGGAGGGAAGAAGGGAGGGAAGAGGGGATGAGGGTGGCTTACCAGCCTGAAGGAGAGAGACACAGAAGCAGAAGGTCAAGAGAGGAGGTGGTGAGCTGGACCACAGGCAGAGAACAGCTTTGGGCAGGCAGAAGCCAGAGGGGAGCCACCCCACTCTCCCTGGAGCTCTGTACTCTCTGCTGAATTCAGTACCCCTATTTGTTCCTGCCCTCTCTGTCTCCCCTCACCTCAGCTCCCTGTGCCTTGTCCTGTTCCTCTCTGTGTCAGGCTCCTCAGTCCCTTCACTACCCAATGCCTAACTTTAAGCTCCAGTGAATCCCAGAAATGTGACGCATTGCTTTAGGAGACCCTAGCAGGCTACCCCTCCTCTGCCATCTCTGTTCTAAAAGCCCAGCCCCTGGGTATGAACCAGCCCCTTGTGACACCCAATCCATGTTCCCAACTCTGTCTCTGGGAGAGCCCTTTGGGGTACACAGCCTTAGTCTGGGAAGGACAGAGCCCCAGCATTGGGTAGCAGGTCAGAAGGTCCACAAAAAGCCACTCACTAGAAAGACTTTGCTCCTCCCTGTGCACTTCTCCTCCCCCCTCTAGTAGAAGGAGGTATAAAAGCAAGAGGGTCCCCATGAGCAGGCCCCATAACTCAGCCAGCCAGCAGAGGCCAATATTTAAATCATAGCTTACTTTGCTTTGTGTGAGGGAATTTATTAGCCTACCACATAAATGTTTTATTCATTAGGCCATGTAAATAATGCATGCCTGTTTCCATGGAGATTTAACCCTTGGGCTCCTGGCACCCTGGCCAGGGCCTGCTCACCTCCTTTGTGATCTCTCTCTACTCTCCTGGTCCTGCCACTACACAAAAGAATCAGAGGCAGCACACAATGACTGGTATTACTAGCGTTTGCCATGGATGAAGCCCTTTCAGGAAGCCAGGTGATGTGTCCAACAATGTATCCCCTGATGTCATTATCCCAAATGCTGCCGTCACCTCTGTCCTACAGATGGGGAGACTGAGGCTCAAGGAAGAGGGACATTTGCCCAGGGTAGAGAGAACAGGATCGCACTAGCTGTGATTTACATCAGACCCAGATCATGTAGATTCTATGTCTCCTGCGCTCTGTACTCCATGCTGGTTCCCTGCAGGACACAGTTCTACTCGAAAGAACCTCACAGAGGGTTCTCACCTCCACTTCATGCTTCCACTTCTACATCACCAAAGTCTCTGCACCCCACAGAATTCCATCCCCAACACAAGACTCAGCTCCTGGGGTCCACCCACGCCATCCCCTGGGACCAGTATAAGACCCAGGACCCAGGGTGGCCAGAGGATGCTGGACTTTGCACCTGAGCCTCGCTTTCCATTTTATGCCCTGAGCCTCCTCGTTTGGAACCTTTTGCAGTGCAGCAATGATGGTCTGCCCCTCATCACTTTACAGACAGCGACCCTGAGACCGTGAGGCTAAGAGTTTGCCTCAGGGTCACCAGCAAATTGGCTATGCGGGCATGTGGAGAGGCCCGGGCAGGCCCCTCGTCCTCCCGTCACGTCTGGTTGCTCTGCTCAGCCAGCGTAGGCTCACAGTCCACCTCTGCCACCTCGCCTGCTTGTTAGGCGGCTTCCATGGGAACCCCTCTGGCCCTTCGATGACAGCAGTGCAAGCAGGCCACCAAGGCTTCCCTGACCATCATAGCAAGCTCCAGGCCCCCTCCCACAGCTTCCTCAGCCTTCGCAAACAGCAGGATCATATGTGAACTCCAGCTGCCAGTGGAGAGCAAGCCTGCCAAGAGACACCTGCAAACTACATCTCAAAACACCACCACCTTCAGGTCCACCCTTCCCTTCCACTCTCCCCCAGCCTGCCTAGACAAGCACTGAAGCCTCCCTGACTCACTAAGGGTGGCGCTGGGCTTGGCTGTATGCCAGGACTATGTTAAGTCTCGACCTCTCATCTTGCCTTCTCCAAAGCAGCCCATGAGGGACATCTGGTTTACCTCATCTTGAGATGAGCACTTGAGGTTCAGAGAGGTGAGAAACTAGCCCAAGATGCATGGCTGGCAAGTCCTTGACCCAGGTGGGACCATCTGTCATTCTTAACTACCCCAACCTTGTTCTAGTGTCTCCCAAAGAGCAGGCTTTGAGAGCCACTAGCCCAGCTGCTCCCAGAGGATGCCAGCAGAAAAGTCATTTCTCCTCTCTCTTAAAGTCTGTTGCTGTGCTGTGAACATCTCTGTGACATCACCTTAGAAACAAAGATCACAGGTTTCCTGGCACAGAACCCTCTGCAGGCCACAGGCACTGGCTGGAATCACCCCACGGTGTCTCCATTTTATTTATTACTACGTCTGCTGCCACCTACAGCAGACAGTGCTGCTTCCCTCTCAACAATAGCAATGATGAGACAATAGAGCTGAGCCATTTCCAGCCCTTCTCACATTGTTCTGACTTAGTGGACTTCACCCAGCTAATCCCAAGATGCTCTATTAGGGAGGCCACTATCATCCCAGCTACAAAGATGAGGAGAACAAGTTACACAGCTGTCGTGCTGACCCCGAGAACAGCTAAGAAGTGCCATGGCCATCTGAACCCCTCACCAGCAGTCTGTCCCCAACAATGAGCTAACTTTCACTTTGAAAATCAACTTTGGGCTTTTTCATCCTCCTTGATTTTCATCCTGTGAGATTTGGGGTGCTATTCTCACACTCTGAGTATCCCATTAACACGCCTCAGAAAACCGGGACCCAGGGCATCAGATGCCCACTTCTGGTCTCTGCGGGCGTATGTGGCATACACACACATAGGCAGGGGGCTGGAGAGATGGCTCAGTAGTTAAGAGTGCTTATTGATCTTGCAAAGGACTGTAGTCTAGTTCCCAGCACCTACATCATGGGGCTCACAACCATATGTAACATCCGTTTCCAGGGAACTGACACGCTCTCCTAGACTCCACAGGCATCTGCATACATGCATGTGTGTGCTCAAGTACACACACACACACACACACACACACACACACACACACACACACACACACACACCGGGTCAGGATGAGAAGTGAAGAGAGGGAGAGAGAGAAAGAATATTGTGGGCAATGCTGTAGGGCGTTTTTTTTTTAATTGCTGATTGATGTGAGAAGGCCTAACTCTGCGGACAGTACTACATCTGGGCAGGTGGTCCTGGGTTCTATAAGAAAGCAATCTGAACAAGCCATGGAGAGCAAGTCAATAAGCAGCACCCTCCATGGCTTCTGCTTCAGTTCCTGCCTCCAGATTCCTGCCTTGCATTCCTGCCCTAACTTCCCTTGGTGATGGACTTTGACTTGAGAGTTGTATGCTGAAATAAACCCTTTCCTCCCCAAGTTGCTTTTGTTCATAGTGTTTCATTGTGATAGGACAAAGCTTCCTCCATTTTGTCTCAGCTGGAGCCATCTTTGGTTTAACGTAAAACTGACACCCTACCCCCACCCCCGTTTTCTACTTATGGCATGAAAACTCCTGTGAAAAAGTACCCAACCCTGGTCTAGAAACTCAGGTCAAAATGGCTATTTGCATGTTTTGGGCTTCTGTTAAATAGCTTGCTTGCTTTACTTCCCCTGCAACTGCCTGGGAAGCATTCCCCTGGGATGTAGTTTTTCTGTCCTTTGCTTCTAAAAGCTTCCTGTAAAATGCATTCAAAGCAGCTCTGTGCAAAGGGTTTCTCTCCAGACAGTGGCCAGCTGGCTTAATACAGACTCTTAATTTGGACTTTGGTCTAGCTGAGTGGTATTTTGGTTTCTGTCCTGTGACATTATCACACCAGTAGAAACCTAAAACACACATATACACATAATTAAAATTAAAAATGAAATCTTTTTTAAAAAATAAATCCCCCCCAGACAGAATCTTACTTTATAGCTCTCTGTGCTGGAACTCACTATGTAGACCAGACTAGCCTCAAACTCACAGAGACCCACCTGCCTCTACCTCTCAAGTGCCGGGATTTAAAGGCATGTGTCACTACGTCCATCTACAAATAAGTCTTTAAAAAAAAAAAAAACTAAAATGTGAAGTTCAAAGTTAGCTTCCACAGATGCTGTCACACCTTGGTCCATTACAGACTTTCTAGAGACAGAGGTGGCTGGTCACAATGTGTCAACACTCAGGAATCAGAGGGGCTAGTGAGTTGCCCTCAGTGATCCACTTTCTTTAGCAAGGCTTTGCCTTTTAGAGGTTCCACAACCTTCCAGAACAATGCTGCCAGTTGGGGACCAAGTGTTCAAACACAGGCACCTATGGGGGACACTTCAACCACATCATCATCACATCAAACCACAACAGCCTGCCCCTTCAGGCGTCTCCTGGGCTCTTCACAGCTTTCCATAGGACCCATTACTGTCCCCATTTTAGAAATGATTAGAAGCACACACAAGTTAAGCTTGCCCTTCCTTGGTGACACGGGGCCAGGGCTTGGAGTCTGGCCGCCTTGCGTCAGAACCACCCGCAAGCACTTTACCACCGCACTATGTGGCTTTGGTCTCGAGCATATAGACATGTCTACACAGAATCAGCTGCGGTACCTGGATACAGCTGTGCCTGCAGCTGACCTTACCCTGACCTCTCCTCTATCCTAGACAGTGACTCCACCATGCATGCTCGATCCAGGAGAAATGAATGGAGAGTTCCCGATGCTTACACAGGAGGGAGCAGAGTGCTCCCTCCATGCTCCCTCCATCCTTTGCTAGAGGACCTTGCACACAAACACAGTCTAAGTCTCTGTCCTTAAGTGAGGGCTGAGGCAGATGAATGTCACTACTGGGACTAGAGTGAGGGGCATGAGGGCCCCACGGACGTGCTGACTGTGCACCAGGATGACCCTGCCAGTGAACAACTCTCTCTACGTATAGCCTTGTGCTTGGCTCTCTCGCCTACCCTAGGCCCTGCTGTGCGCACAGCTGCCTGGACTTTGTCCTAGTATCTGCTTCCTTGGGCACCGTGACCAAGAGGAAGCATCGTCTCACCCGACCTGCACACCATGGCCCTGTGGCTCCCAGCCCTCGACCATGGGGCATCGTGTCTCCGGAGTGTCCTTCATCACACACAAGCACACTGCCAGGGCACCTCCTCCTGGTAACTGGATTTGTGCAGGGAAATTGTCACCTATAGAACTCACCTGCCCTACCTTGGTAAGCATGTCTCTGCTGAGAGGGCTTTGTCTGAGACATCAGGGCTGCAGGTCCTCTGGCCCCAAAGACCCCAGTATCACCTGTAGCCCATGAAAAGCTGATGATACGCAGGATGGGCATAGGCCAGCAGCCACTCTGTCATTAGCCCCAGCCCCAGGTGCCCTCTGTTTAAATGGTTCTCAGCTCCTGTGCAGACACATATCTCCATAGCTCAGATGTAAGTCCATGGGGCCAGACGGAGACATTCCTGTTCTGCCTTCAATATATTCACCCTGACCTCCTCCCCATCATGGCCACACACAGTCTTCCATGTTTCCAACCCACAATTAAGGTCCCAACCATCAAACACATATGCACACTCAACTCCAATTTCCTTCCAATCCCAACAGGCCTTGGAAGCTGCTGAGTTTCCTACCAGCTCAAGTGTCATGTCTGGCCCAGGTCCTCATTGCCTGTACTGTGTCAAAATCGCCAGACTCCGTGGAATCCAGGCACCAATTAGGCCCCAGAACAAGTCTTCAGCCCTTCCTCCCAATCCATGCTCACTTGTACGGTCAGCCCCCGGGTCTCTCTTCCAACCCTGGGTAGGGAAGAACTGAAGGTGCAGGGGCCAGGTCTGAAAGGATGCCTGGAGCTTTTCCTTGCCTCTGACCCAGCCAATTAGTGCGCCTTGCCCCTGTCTCAGTGTCCCTTTGGCTTTCTCCCATGCTGCTCACAAGGCCACTGAGGATGCAGTGATAGGAACGGCCAAGGCGGAGGCATGGAAACACCATCACCTGCCTTAGACAGTGACATGGTCCCAAGGCTGGCCAGACTCACGAGGAGCCCTGCTCAGTCGTCCCTGGATGTATCCTCACAGATCCTCCAACCAGCACGTGTTTCCTAAGCCTCAGCCCCCAGACCACAATTCCCATGAATAGCTACAGCTTCAACACATATGGACTCCGCCCCACTGCGGCCCTCACCTACTAGAATTCTGGACAAATCCTCCCCTTTTAGCCTGGTTCCCAAATCACCCTTCAGGTCTCCCCTTGTCTCCCAAATCCTGCAATCAACAACTGGCCTCCTGCCTTACATTTCAATTGCTTCTGGGAAATTTTAGAACAGCAGACATCATAGCCTCCTGGGGTTCCAGAAGAGATCCATTTCCAAATGTCTCTCTCCACAAGGTGATCCTGTGACATTTGCCATCCCTGGCACATAGGAGGCCTTCAACAAATATCCAGGGAATGAGTGTGTGAACAGAGCCCCCTCCCTGCCATCACAAGAGATGTGCCCGTACTAAGTGGGCCAAGGTCTCAGGGGAGTGCTCACCTATTCGAGGTGACTTTCTGAGCAGAGAGCAGCTGTGTTAGTTGCTCTATTGTCACCGTGATCGAATACCTGACAGAGGTGACTTGAGGGAAGAAGGTTTCTTTATTTGGGCTGACGGCTTGAGAGGGTTCTGTCCATCATGGCAGCAGGCCCGTGGGGCTGGGACTCCTCACATCCTGGATCCAGAAACAGAGGGCAACGAACACTGGTGTGTATCAAGCTTTCTCCTTTCTCCCCTCTTTATTCAGCTGGGACCCCTAGCCTATGGGACAGTGCCACCCACCTTTATGGTGGGTCTTCATCATCATACCCTTCCGAAAACACTCTCACAGATGCCCCTAGCGGCTACCCCACAGTCAAACTGATGTTGAAGGCTAAGTATCACATCAGCTCTGGGGCTGCAGGCTCTGTTTCTTCTTTTTATTATTTTTTATTTTGTGTTTGTGTGTGCATGCACACAACTTAAAGAAATCAGTTCTCTCCTTCTACTGTGTGAAGCCTGGGGATTGTCAAGCTGGGTGGGATGCTGGGCCATCTGTGGAGAACTGATTGGATTGTGAATCGATGTGAGAGGGTCCAGCCCACTGTGGGCGGTGTCACCCTGCGTAGGTGGTTCTGGGTTGTATAAGAAAGCTGGCTGAGGAGCAGCAGGCAGCATTCTCTCAGGTTTCTGCTGAGTTCCTGCCCTGAATTCCCTCAATGCTCAACTGTGATTTGGAAAGGAAGAAGCAAACCTTTTCCTCTCCAAGCTGTTTCTGGCCACAGCAGTCATTACAGCACCAGAACGTAAACTGAGATGCACACCCTGCAGCTTCTGAGATAGACCTCAGGCCCCAGTGCTGGGATGCTTGGGTAGAGATCCAGAAAGACTTCCCAAGGTGCTGAGGGAGTTGCTTCTCTCACCTGGCATCCTTCTGACCTCAGCATGCCATTACAGGACGCTGTGTATTAAATTGCCAGGGAAATAGCTCAGTCGATACAGTGCTTGCCTCTTTGTAAGCACGAGGGCCCGAGTTCAGTCCCCAGCACCTATGCATCTTTTTAAAGCTGGGTGTGGTGGTGCACATGCACAAACATGAACACATACACACAAAGCCACGTTCAAGGCCAGGTATGCCGGCTCAGGCCTGTACTCCAGCACTCAAGGTAAGTGGAAGGCTGAGGTGGACTCCTGTTAAAGGCCAGCCTGAGCTACAGAGTGAGTTCAGGCCATCCTGGGCTACAGAGTGAGATCCTGTCTTAGAAGATAAACAAAAACCCACACTGCAGTGCCAACAGCTGGCACTTGTGAATGAGACCTTATTTGGGAATTGGGTGTTGTGGGTGTATTCCGTTTAAGGTGAGACCTTACCAAGATAGGTGCCCCTTAATCTAGTGGTGCTCGTATCCTTACAAGAGGAGAGAGGAACAGAGGAGTCCAGGTGACTTCAGAGGCAGGGTGGAGGGGTGTAGCTGCAAGCCCAGGGTATGGAAGATCACTGGCCTCATGTGGAGGTGAAGAGGCAGGAACAAAGCACCCCCCAAAGCCTTTGCTTCAGTCTTCTGGATCCCAGAACTGTGAGAAGGTAGAGTCCTGCTGTTCTTAGCCAGCAGCTTGTGGTTCACTGTGACAATGTGCTTAGTGAACCAGGGCTGAGGGCTTTCTGACCTTGGGGGTCACCAGACAGAAGCTGCACGGAGCAATTACTGTTTGTATGTTTGTTTGTTTTTCTGTGACAGGAGCTGAGCATGCAAGACACTTGGGCCATCAAGGTACTGCTGGGATGAAAGGGGTGACACAGCAGTCAAGACCAGGGAGCCATGTGGGAGACAGACTGTGTCAGAAATGAGTCTCTGCAGTATGCAGAGGACTGGGCGGTGCAGGAACCTGCAGGCCACTGAGTCTGTCTCATCTGGATGAGCCTCCAGCCTCTCCAGCCATGACTTCTGTCATGTCAGGGAAGGTGACTATGCCTTCTGGCTGAAAGTAGAGGTGACAGACAATCCAGTGTGATGGCTGAGAGTGACATCAGCCTGGTAGGATCTAGAATCACCTCGGAGAAAACCTCTAGTGATGTCTGTGAGTTTAATTGCGGTTGGAAGATCCACACTGAGAGTGGATGGCGCTGTCCCACGGGCCGGGTCCTGAACTGAGCAGAAAGAGCAAGAGGGCTGCATACCAGCATTTATCCTGCTTGCTGTTTGACTGCTGAGTACACAGTGTGGCCAGCTGCCTCGCACCCCTACTTCCTGACACCCCCACCGTGAAGGACGGTACATCAAACTATAAACTGAAATAAAATCTTCCTTCCCTAAACTGCTTTGGTTGGGTATTTTGTTATCATTTATATGTTTCAATTTTTTACATATTTATAAGCTTAAGCTTTATTTATTTTATGTGTATGTGTTCCTGATTGCATGTATGTTTATGTTCCACACTTGTGTCTGATATCATGAAGGTCAGAAAAAGCCATTGGATCCCCCGGAATTAGAGTTACAGGTAGCCATGAGCCACCATGTGAGTGCTAGGAACTGAGCCCTAGGTCCTCTGCAAGAGCAGCCAGTGCTCTTACCTGCGGAGCCCTCTCTCCAGCCCCGCAGGTTTTGGTTCTATCTGATTTGTTACAGGGCCTCCTTTTGCTGAGGACTCCACAGCCCTTTCCTAGCGGTGTCGCTGCTCCCTGAGCTCTCCTCCCCAGCTCTCCACT
Source organism: Cricetomys ansorgei (assembly GCA_026225945.1). Classification (NCBI taxonomy): domain Eukaryota; kingdom Metazoa; phylum Chordata; class Mammalia; order Rodentia; family Nesomyidae; genus Cricetomys; species Cricetomys ansorgei. The sequence continues at coordinate 3,528,622 of JAMJFZ010002981.1, forward strand.
GTCTCCTCCAGCGACTCTGGCCAGCTCTTCACAGCTCTGTGTTTGTAACTTCCGTCTCCCTCATACTTTCCCAAGTATGGTCTCATCTGCTGTCTGATACCTCCTGTTTTAGTCAGGGTTTCTATTGCTGCAATGAATCACCATGACCAAAAATCGAGTTGTGGAGGAGACGGTTGATTTGGCTCACACTTCCACAGCATTCTTCATCATCGAAGGAAGTCAGGACCGGAACTCAAAGAGGGCAGGATCCTGGAGGCAGGAGCTGATGAAGAGGCCATGAGGGGGGCTGCTTTCCATGGCTTGCTTTCCATGGCTCGCTCAGCCTTCTTTCTTATAGAACCCAGGGCTACCAGCCCAGGGATGGGTCCGCCCACAATGGGCTGGACCCTCACCCATCAATCACTAATTAAGAAAATGCCTTACAGCCAGATCTTATGAAGGCGTTTTCTCAATTAAGTTTTCCTCCTTACAGATAACTCCAAGTTTATGTGCTAAGTTGACAAAAGACTAACCAGCACACCTCCCCAGCCTGAATGGCACTTCTGTGTCCCCACCCCCAGCCTCAGAGGCTCTGCAGACTCAGGAGCCCTGTAGTCTTGTATAGGTTACCTAGACCTAAGGTGCTCCATAGAGCTCGTTCCTTCCAATAAAGACATGTGACATGCTCTCTATCTCAGCACCACCCTTCAGCCTTCTGGTTCCTTCTAGATAGGCTTCCAGAAGGCCTCACCCTCTTAAAAAGAAAGCTTATTGCTATTTAGAATAGTATAGAATACTAGAACATAGATTGTATTCTATATAGAATCTATATATATTATTTAGAGAATATAGAGACAGAATATAGAATATTACATGCTCCACCATTTATGAATCTTTATAATCTGATCCTTCTCTTGAGCCTCTGGCCACTGTCACAGGCCAGGTATAGAATGAACAGGCCCGACCTATCAGATGTAGATGTCTGAGCTGGAGAGATGGCCCAGGCAATGAAGTGCTTGCCATGTAAGCATGACGACCTGAGTTTGATTTCCAGCACCATGCTTGTGATCCTAGTGTTGGGGAGACGGAGATAGGCAGGTCCCTGGGGCTCTCAGGCCAGCCAACACAGCCCAATCAACAAGCCTATGACCCAGGAAGAGATCCTGTCTCAAAAAAACAAGGTAGAGGATGGAGATGCTCCAGTAGGTAAGAGTGTGTGCTGACTTCCTCATGTGAATGCATAGCCATGTGTATGCACTGCACTCTTGTCACACGCATATCACAACACACCACACACACACACACACACACACACAGGATGGGAGGGAGAGAGAGAAAGAGGGGGAGGGGGAGAGATGATAAATCTGTTTCAGTAAATAAATCTCATTTAAAGTCTTGCATTTGCGAACCCTCCCTGACCTGAATCAGCAAGAGCCTAGGTTAACCCAGCCAGAAAACAGCTTATAAAATGGGGTACATTCCTGGGGGAGGAGTGAAATTCTCTCCCAACACAGAGAAGCATATTCAGGACCCTAGAACCATCTCATCCCTCACACCAAAGAGGCACAGATGTCCCGGTCCTTTTTGCCAAGATCTTTATTGTATTTTTCTCAAAGAAAAACAAGTGTGGATGGGGAGAGGGTTAACGGTTTATTCTATTTTTTTTCTGAGTGATTTTATCACTGCCGTTAGAACATTCATTGAAGTAAGTGAGGAATCCATCACGGGCTGACAGCAGTGTGCAGACTAATGGCTGTTACATGGTAATAATTTTTAATATGATTTTTATTTCACTTAATTTCATATGTGCTTGACAAAAGGTCCCCAGTCACTTGGGAGCAGTATGGAACTGGGAATATGCACACAGAAAGGTCTGTGGAACCAGGTGCTGGAGCTCTTCAAAGAAACAACTTTGCCATTGGGGAAGGGGAGTCAGGAACTTGGTGGGAGGAGGGAGGGAGCTGGCTCCTAGCACCATGTTGGTATCACACTCCCACAGGCATGTCACGGCACCACGAGTCAGAGACGGGTGTGCACACAGGCTTACTGGAAACCTTAACAAAATGACTCATCTTGTGAGGACATGGTCACACCCTGTCAGCCACTGTGTGTTTGTAGAGAAGCACACAGTAAGTAGGAACTGAGCACATAAACATGCTGCCAAGGGGAGGGGGAAGGGAGGAGCAGGAGGAGAGAGGAAGGGAGGAAGGGGAGAAGGAAGAAATGGAGGAAGAAGAGGAAGCAGGAGTGAGGGAGAGAGAGAGAGAGAGAGAGAAAGAGAGAGAGAGATTGAGATCCATTTCTTGGGTGAAATCCTTGTGCTTAGAAAGGTCACAGTAAAGACCAAGGCACAGAAGCCAGTGTGGTCTTGATGTCTATTCCTGCACACACACACACACACACACACATGCACACACACATGCACACACACATGCACACACACATGCACACACACACACGCACACACACACACATGCACACACACACGCCCACACACACACACATGCGTGCACACACACACACATGCACACACACACACACACACATGGACACACACACGCACACACACACACACACATGCACACACACACATGCACACACACACACACACACACACACACGCACATGCACACAACACACCAGTACATCACTGGGAACATGAAACCAGGCACCGAGCCCTGCCCAGGACAGTGTTGCTGTAAAGAAAGGTAAATGTGAAGCTACAACCCAACATTGCAGCTGTCTATGCACTAGACTCTTGTCACAGGCCCCTGGGCAGGTGAAGAACACCCCACTGTCACACAGCTTCCCTCTCACTGGCCCTGTGGTTCCTTTGGTTGGATAACAGCAGTTCCCACCACAACTGTCTGTACCCAGGTGTGACATGCTCCTGACCCTAAATGTGCCCTTTTGCTGATGAATGCTTGGCATACAATTCTTTCCATATGGTGCTGGAAGGGGCTTGGACATGTTGCCTTAGAAGAATACTCCAGAGCCAGACTGCCCAAGACCAAGCCACAGCTCCACTCACTCTCTGTCTCCATAGAGACATAAGTCTCTAAGCCCCCACCTCTCTGTACTCACCCAGATTAATAGAGTGTGGCTCTCAGAAGAGAGTGGTCATATACTTCCAATGTCCTCTGGAAAGGATAAAAGTTGGGTTTTCTTGGGTCCTTTAGGATGGAGGACGATTATGTGAAGCTAAGGACATCACCCAGTGGTGCCAATCTTCCTCAAGACTCTTCTCCTTGCCTTTGAGATATTGCTGACAGTAAGATTTAGGAAGCTGACAGATTTCCTTACTGAGGCCAACTATTGTCGCATCCAGGTCTATAGACACATACACTTACGCATGTGTACCCACACCCACACACATTCTTGCATACATATTCATGCATGTTTGCACATGCATGTACATGCACACACACTTGTGAGGCTAGCCTAGAGCTAAGAGGGTTTGAGGCATGCTTTGACCCCCAAAATTCTCACCCTGAGAGCGGAAGGCATTCCACTGCTCCCCCTTTTTCTTACTCTAACATCCAGCAAAGCTCCCTCAGGTACTGACACGCCTTAGGTCACTAGTCACCGATAGATCCTGCCTCTCCAAGGTATGTGGCCTGGTTAATGTTTATCTGACCACTGCAGCTGGAGGACCTTGGGCTGGATTTATCCTCTTCCTATATGACCTTATAATGCCCCCTCCTCTAGCCCCTGTAAGACCTCTGCCTATGCAAAGAAGGCTTTCTCAGGACTTTGGCCCCAGCCAATGACAATACAACCACTCTGGTCTTGTGAGCTCCCCACATGCAAATGGAGATGCCCCAGTACCACTGCCTTAACCAATGACCCTTCCCTCTCTACCCTAAAAATGTGGCTCCCCTTGCTTCAATAAACTGAGCTGTAAACACTGACACTGTCTCCTGGGAAGTCTGTTTCCCGTCGGCTCTTATCCTCTGCTCAAGACTTCCGAACTCAGGATGGGTCACTGCCTGTGCTCTCCTTCTTGAGGCTGAGCTGGTGGCCAATGGCTTTGCTATCCCCTGGGAAGGGGAGCTGGCGAGGGAGGAGGACCAACACACACTCGTGCACACATAATCACACATGCACTGTGCACATGCATGTACACACACACACACACACACACACACACACACACACACGCACGCACACGTGCATGTTTGGTTTCAAACACTCAGATCCTTGCCTTTCTCCAGAGGTTTGCTGAAAGGAGGTCAGGACTATGGACAGCAGTCTGTTCCTGTCCATGGTGCTGCCTCGAGCCTCTGCTTCTCACTCCCAGCAGCTGCCCCAGCCTGTTCTATAGTCCAACCAGGAGCCCAACAGGACATTTCTCTAAAGACCAGGGCTCTGGGGTGGGGTGTTATTGTTGGCCCTGTTCTTTCACCATCCACTCACTGAGGTAGGTGCTGTTGTTAGCCCCATTTTGAAAACTCCCAGGTCAGAGATTCACCTATTTCAGACTTCAAGAGGTAAAGGAAGAGGATTCACCTCACATCCAGACTGAAAACTCCAGAGATTCTGTCTCAGAGATGTGTGTGGCCTTTGCCCCTGGTATTAACCCCTAACAAAGGCACTCTCAATGAGCGTGCGAGTGAACACGTGCATGACCTCAAAGCCGTCATCCTGGCTTCTTCACTGCCCTGACTCTGGCTAGGAGGAGGTCATCTTCAGAGCTGTTTCTTCAGACACTGACACACATACACCCCTTATCTGTTTCTATTACCAAGACTTTCTCCCTACATCTCCCATGGAGCCTGACACAAACCCCAAGGGTCCCTCAGCGGAATGTGACCAACTCAAACTTCCCTAAGTGGGCGGTTGAAGGTCCTGAGATCCAGGACCTACAGCCTGGAACAGCAAGTACTGGCCACTGCGGTGGTCTGAGTAAGAAAGGCCCCATTGGCTCATATATTTGAATGCTTAGTCATCAGGGAGTGGAATTATGTGAGAAGGATTAGGAGGTGTGGCCTTGTTGGAGGAGGTGTGGCTTTGTTTGAAGAGGCGTGGCTTTGTTGGAGGAGGTGTGGCCTTGTTGGAGGAAGTGTGTCACTTGGGGTGGACTTGGAGGTTTCAAAGTCCACACCTGGCCGCCTCTCTCTCTCTCTCTCTCTCTCTCTCTCTCTCTCTCTCTCTCTCCCTGCTACCTGTGGATAGGGTATAGCTCTCAGCTACATCTTCAGCACCATGCTTGCCTGGCAGCTACCATGTTCCCACCATGATGATAATAGACTCTGTGACTGTAAGCAAGCCATAATCAGAATCTTCTCTTTATAAGAGTTGCCTTAGTCATGGTGTCTATTCATGGTGCTAGAACACTGGCTGAAACAATCATGCTACCAGCAGAAGCCCAGCCAGCCCCACCTCTGCAGCCGGGGCTGCTGTGACTATACATTGTGCTCACCTGAATCACTCCTGTGAGCTACTGGAGTTGCCTCCCCCAGGCATCTGCAGGGGGAGTTTTCAGCTTGTTTCCAAGATGGGGGAGGTAACTCAGAAACAGTACTTTTGACTCACAAAAGGGAAAGATAAAGATTCTGAAACTACCCCAGTCTCCGGACCTGGATATGCAGTTCATGATCCATTCTTCCCAGGACCAGGTTCTTACCTGGAAGGCAGTGAATCAGAGCCCAGGCAAATGCTAGGAACAGAACATCAGTAACAAACTGCAGTTGATGCGCTCCCTGCTACAAGCCCGACACTGTGCTAGGAGCAAGGCATGCAAGGTTAGCCAAGCAAGGTCCTTGCCCTCAGGAATCCCAAAGATTGACAGAAAAGAAATACAACTAAACAGACAATTTATGCCAGACAACGCTTTGTCAAAGATGACTGAGGAGGAGAGGGGCCAGGGCTCCTCCTGGGCCATGTTAGCTGAGAGCCTGTCCCCATGACAGCCTTCCTCAGACCCCACAGGGCTCTGCTCATCAATTGTCCCAGCCCCAGACAGCACAGCCAGGTAGAGGCAATAAAATCTAGCGCTCACCAAATGCATAGGTTTGAGAGGCAGACTGCTTTTATTCAAATCCAAGTCCCCTGACTTATTCACTGTGAGCCTTGGTGCATGTTATAGTGCATGTAAAATGGAATAATAAAGTCTGACCTATCTGGGGGTGACATGAGGGTTAAATGAGTAGATGCTTGTGAAGCCCTTAGATCAGGGATTGGCACCTATTTGAAAACTACAGAGAATCAGGGGTGTGATGACAGCACTGTCCCCACCCCAGTGCACAAGTGTATCAGAGGCTGGTGACAAATCCAGACAGGCAGGGCATGGGACACAGTTGGATTTCACACAAGCTTCTGAGTTGTTTGTTCCATGCTCACCCTCATGCACAAGCCAAGGACTCCACTGAAGCTCTGTTTCCATCTCCAGAGACAGTCAGGCCTGCGCCCCTGTACCCCACTGCCTCTGTGCTCACTACTGCAATGCCATTAAACAGGCACCGACCGCGTTAGGCACTCGGCACATAGCGTACCATCCGAGTCCTCATGGTATTTTTCCCTTCTATTGAGATGAAGTCTCATACAGCCTAGGCTAGCTTGAAACTTGCTGTGTTGCACAGATGACACCAAACTTCTGATCCTCCTGTCTCCATCTCTCTAAGTCTGTAACCACAGGATTGTGCTACCATGCTTGGTTTTATGTCGTGCAGAGGACAGAGCTGAACAAAAATGGCTCAGCTGGTGCTGCATCCTCCCATGCTAACAGCTCAGCTTAAAAGCCCCTCAGCACCTGCACACAGCACTCCCTCTCTGCCATGTCTGCCACAGCCACCCTATACATACACTTGTGTGCATGCGTACACGCGCGCACACACACATACATTCATATACATACATTCACACTGACACACATATAAACATACACATACATATGCATACATACCAATACACATATAAACGCACACACATACGTATATATATAGATACACACTGACACACACACATACATATATAAACACAAATACATACATATATATACACACATATAAACACATGTACATATATATACATACACACTGACACATACATACATATACACACATACACACACACATAAACACAAACACATACATATACATACACACACACATACACACACACATAAACACAAACACAAACACATACATATACATACACACACACACATATAAAACACACACGTACATATATATACACACACTGACACACTCACATATATATACATACACACCCACACACACATACGTATGCATACACACACATACACACACACACACACACACACACACACACACACACACACAGACAGCTTCACATGTAAACAGACCTGAATTCAAGTCCTAGTTCTCCCACTTGGGCCTGTCATTTGTCCTCTGGTTCTCAGACTTCCCACCTGTACAGTAGAGAAGGCCTTCATCTCTCAGACTCAGCATCCCCCACCCCACCCTCTTGAGGGCAGCCAAGTAGCTAACAGGACAAAGAGATCCAGGAATTATAGAATACTGCAGGAACCTGCTGCCTTTCCACATCCCTCCTCTTCCTGCCTTCTTTTGTCCCGGTAAGTTTTACCAGGCCAAATAGAGCCAGGATATTTGGGGAAGAAATCACAGGGTTTCTGGAGTTCAAGTCTAAGTCTTCCCCACACTGGCAATGTCCTAATCCCATTGGCCTTCCATATTCTCAATGACTAAATGGGGTGAGTGACACCTTCCATAACGGGCTGCTCTAGGAACTCAGAGCAGCAGGGGTCAAAGGAGCCCAAAGTAGAAACAGCACAGAGTCCATCGACCTGAGAGCAGGCAACCAAAGCATGTCTGTCTGCACAGCTGGAGGAAGGGGCACAGGAGCACTCCGGATGTGCATAAACTTGGAAAGCACCAAGCCAGTGAATACTCAGACACAAAAAGGCAACGTGTGATGTGACTGCATTCACATGAAACGCCCTGGAAGACAAGTCCAGACGGACTGCAAGCTGATGTGAGGCTGCAGGGGTGAGGAGGGCAAGGCTGCAGGGGTGAGGTGGGGTTGTAGGTTTCAGGGTCTGCTTAAAGGAAGGAGTCGGTATAGACAGCGTGCTGGTTGCAGGTCTGGCTGATAGACTAAGAAACATTGCACTGTACTCATGAAGGTGTCAATGTAATGGCGTGTGAATAACATCTTTTTTAAAAGAAGAAAGAAAAGACGGGTTGATGAGAGGGTAAGCACTAGTCAGGGCCCGGGAGTCCTAGGGAACCCTGAAGATCCTGAAAGCCTGGGCTCTCATGTCCAGAGCCTGAGCCATCAGAGGGCTAGCTAGGCCAGCTTAGGACTCTGTGACTCTGTAGGCATCAGAGACAGTAGTACAGGGCCTAGAGTCACCCAGACTCTGAAATGCTAACTGCACTGCTTAAGATCCTGTGACTCAGGCTTGTCCTTGAAGCCCTGGGGCTTGTTTTCCATGTCTCTGGCCCCAGACAGGCACTGTTCACTTTACCTTGTTCTTGTGAAAATTATGTAAGAGAGATGTGGAGACATACTTCCACCATCCTAGAACTTGGCAGACAGAAGCAGGAAGATCAGGAGTTCAAGGCTGTCTCTGGCTATGCAGTGAATGTGAGGCTAGCCTGAGCTACGAGACACCCAGTCTCTAACTCCAAAAGAAAAAAAAAATATACAAGAGCATCAGGCAAATTGCCTGTCGCTGGGGTGATTGGGGGCCCCTGACAGGGCCCTGCTCCCAGTAAGCCCACCACTAGCCCTGATGGGAAGGAATTACTTTCTTGGGAATATTTAGGGAAAGTCACGTGATGCTTGTGGCTAGTTGGAAGCTGCTGTAGCACACTGTCAGGCTGGTGACCTGACCCAGCCAAGGCTGAGAAACAGAAGATCTGATTCCAAGCAGACCGGTCAATCTCTGGCTAGAGGTGGCAGAGGCCTGACCTCTCCCAGGTTCCCACCTGGAGCACAGAGGGAAGGAAATCCTGGAACCCCAGGATCACAGAGCACTCCGGGCCAAAGGCAGAGAGGTATACAGCTGTGAGGGAGGAGGGGTGAGGGACAAGCTCCCCCAGGCAGATAGAGGCCCCTCAGAGAGTGGAGAAGTGGTTCAGGAATGACCCTTTAAGATGCAAGCTGAGGAAGATGGATCTAGAAGATGCTGGAAGAGACAGAGCCAGGAAGGCTGAAGCTTAGTCCCAGACTGATACATCGTGGACATCCAGAGAAGGGAAAACGAGAATGTCTGAGGGGCGGGGAGAAGAGTGGATGGGGTCTCCCCTAGGTGGGCAGCTGTTCTACTGGATGGTTGAAGGAGCTGAAGGAAGGGGTCAATCCAGCCTGTGCACGCAGGGGTGACAGAGTGATGACTGAGGGGAGGTGCTAGGGGAAAATACCAAAAGGACTGAAGACACAAGAGTGTGGAGGTTAAATACTGAGCCTCTGGGCATGGCTGAGAGGCCATTTCTTCCACCTTAAATGTGGGCAGCACCATCTTATGGGCTGGAATCCTGTCCAGCGTATAAGGAGGAGGTGAGCCAATCCCCAGCATCCGCTGCTTTCTGCTCCCTGACGCCGATGTGACGCAAGCAGCTGCCTTACGCTCCTGCCGTCCTGCTTTACCTGTCATGACGGACTGTTCTCTCAAACAGTGAGTGTAAATAAACACTTCCCTCTTTAAAGTTGCCTTTAAAACATTGCAGTAACAAGACAAATAACGAATATAGAAAGCGTGACTGTCGGTCAGGGCCCACAGGGGCCTCAGTGACCACTGGACAGAGCTAGTTTCGTTTTTCTGGAAGCTTCTACAACATTCCCTGAATCTATCCTCTGGTGCCAGTCAAGGTTGAGAGCGGCTGAGTCTCCAAGAAACACCTTAGTGACCTGGTCACTCTGCATCTTCTGGTATCTTCTGTAGCTCCAGGGCCTGAGATCCAAGGAAGAGCTGAGTCCATGAGAAGTCAAATAGACCGGCAGATAGAGAGGTCAACAAACGGCTGGGGAAAAATCAGACCAAGGAAAATGCAGGCAAAGCCACCAAGATGTCTGCCTTTCCCCATGGTGCACCCCCCACCCACCGCTGACACCGCCAGACTCAGAGCTCAGATTTATCTCTAAACACCGCCACGATTCCACTATTGGATCTGTAATCACGGACTCCAATGTTCACAGGATAAATACACTAACAAACTAATTGTTTGTTAGCGCTGAGGTTTCAGCAATCAACACGTCCAGTGTGAGATATGGTGCACTTGCCTGCTGGAGTCCAGGCCATCACAAGGCCCCATAGCCTGGCACCATGAGTACCCCAAAGACCTCAGCCGGGATGCTGACACACTGTGCGCACACGTGCAGAATATGTGCGCAGGGGCAGCGGGGGTAGCCCCCCCACACACACGCTGGCTCGCTGGCACGTAGCCGCTGCTGCCCCTGTCTGAGTCTCGTCAGTAGCAGACATAAACTAACTCAGTTCCTGGGGACCCCAGAGGAACAGCAGGAACTGTTTGGTAGAGAATTATAGCTGTGGGTGAAATTAGATGTACTCTGAGCCCCAAGGCTGAGAGAAATAAAAAGCATTTTAAATGGAGTGTAGAATTCATATTCCTCAGTCACTTTCCAATAAATAAATCTTGTACCGTTTTTTTCTGTAAACAGTGGTTACACGCGGCTTCTATTGTCTCTGTGCTCTATAAGCCAACGGGCCAGGAGTGGCAAACCTGGCACTTGGGTGGGACTGAAGAAACTGGGGTGTATCTGAAGCTTGGGAGCCCCAAGCTTGGAGGTGACTTGGGAGGTTCTCCCACACTGAGAAAGTATCAGGAGTATCTGGGGATCACAGCCCTCAGATATGCCCAAGGCAAGGTACCAGAAGGAACTCCCAACCCCCCAAATCAGGACTGGGGCTCCAGTGCGGCTCCATCTCTCCAGATCGCTCTCAGCCCAGGAAACAAAGCATTCCATTGGAAGTGACAGCTGAGGACAGCAGAGAGATCCTGCAGGCCACGCTCACTGTTCTCCTGTGGCAGCTCCCATTGTTTCTAGATTTCTTTTTAACTCCTCCGCCTCTTCCAGAACTGACACCTCCTCCCATTAAAGATACAAAAAAGCACAGAAAATCAGAGAAGAATCATTTCCCAGTCTTATTGCCCTGGAAAAAGAGCACTGCAGACATGTTGGTATTTTTCCTTCTTAATATTTTTTGGGGGAGCGGTATGAATGCATCAATAAATACACATTTATAAATAGATAGAGATAACCTGTGTTTATTAAGTGTCCAACATGTGTCAGGCACCATTGTGGGAGTCTGAATTTCACAACAAAGGCATCTGTGGTAAGGCCGAATGGGAAGCTATGTCACCAGTTACCCACATACAAGCTCACAGTTTAGGGTCACACTGTGTGTGCCTTCACACAGACGCACATAGTCCCATGCGGCTCCCCTCCCCATGGCCCTGAGAAGGCATCACAGTCAGCCTTCCAAGGTCATGAAGGTCATGGGGCTTAGCACCCCTGGGAACACAGGTGTGTTTACACTTCCTGCACTGTCCCCCAAGCCCAGGCCCCAGTGGACAGCCCTACCCTGCTCTGGCCCACAGCAGCTGGATTCAGAGCCACCACCCCGAGCTCACCACCAAATGAGGCTAATCCCTGAAGCCCAAACCATCAGCACATGCCTGCTGAGGACACATGTCACCTGACCCTCTCTGATAGGGTCCACTCTGTAGCCCTGCTGGCTTGGAACTCTATGCAGATCAGGCTTGCCTCAAACACATTCTCTCTTAAACTAAGACCAAGACCCCAGGGCCTGGAGTGCAGCTCAGCGACGGAGTTCTTGCTAGCATACAATATAGACTGTATATGAGACTCTCTCTGGGTCCTGTTCCTAGCACTGCAAAGACAAACAAGGAAGACGCCCAAAACTCTTCTCTATGATTAAAACTTGCAAATAAAACACACCATGCAGTGAGATTAGCCAACTGCCTACCTCCCCCGAAATACATCTTAAACACACACACACACACACACACACACACACACACACACACACACACACACCACAGAATTCTAGGACAGTCTCCTCTGCTCTCCCTCCCCTTGCTCTTGTTCCTGCTTCTAAACATGCACCCATTTTACAGAATAACAGAGTGGCCACTGTGGCTAAATCCTGGAAAATAAGAAAGAGGAGGGAAGAAGCTGCCCTTTTGCTGGGCTCCTCAGCTCTTCTTCCTGGGGCTGGGCACCCCCAGGGTTCATGGACTGGTGAACCTCGATCTCTCCAGAGGGGTGAGGTAAGGTGCAGACATGTTTTCTCCAAACACAAATGGTTCCACCGCTGAGGAGGGTGGGAGGAAAGGTTCCACATGCCGCTCACACTCCCTGAACAACTCTCATCTGAGGGTCCCTCCAAATGACTTCACGACCTCAGCAGCCCAAGAGGCCTTCATGGGGAAGTGGGGTGCGTGGGTTGACCCTGACTAGGAAAATGAATCAACCAGAGCAGAAAGAAGATCTTGGGCTGAATCTTGGATTCGGGGTCCACAGGATCCTGTCCCAGGCTGCTGAGTAACTACTGTGGATCCAGTAACTGGTTCTACTCTGTGCCCAAAGTGGCAGCTGACATGGGGGTGGCCAGGCCCCCTTCTTCCCAAGGCCTTTAGTCATTTATTTTTTGGTTAATTAAATGATAAATTTTCATATCTGATTATTTACTGCCAGCCGGCGTCTTACAAGCTCCTGTATAAATCACAGCAGGGAGCTGAGCTCCTGCACACTTTTACCTCTAAGCTCCCCCAGCAGAGCCTTGGAGGGGCCCAGGATGGGGAGAGTGCTGACCTGGAGAGCCCACACTTGACCCTACTCCTTTGACTCCAGCTGGCCCAGTGCCCTACAACACTAGGACTCACATCTGCTGCTCCCAACCAGAGTTCCCAGAAGGACAACAAACAAATTGCAAACCTCAGTCAGATTTTGGGGTGCCCAGGCTGGTGCAGCAGCATATGGAGGCTGGAGGTTTCTGGGACCGCCGCTGACTGGACCTACAGAATCCCTAGTTATTTGGGCCAGGATGGGCCCCCGATGCGTCAGTTCCAGTGTGCCCTCGAGGAAGAGAGGACTCTGGGAAACTCCAGGGGATCAGGCCACTGCAGAGGTTCCTAGACTCCAGTGTTGTAGATCGACAGAAGGGGAACAAGTCACCAGGGGAGCAAAGGGTACTTTCTCCTTCATGTGATGGGGACCCAGGAGGCAGCTGGACCATATGTCTGGTCCAGAGTTCCATCTCCAACCTCAGCACCCAGTCACTAACCCACCTGTTGTGTGGGTGGATGGATGGATGGATGGACAGATGGATGGAACAAATGGACGGATGGATGGATGGATGGACGGACGGATGGAACAAATGGCTGAGTGTACGACTAAATGACGGGGTGAGTGAATGAACAGATGGATGAACAGACAAAAGAGCACACAAGCCACTGAGTGATCCTCTGGAGGAATGACGGAACACCTTGGAAAGGTAAGAACCAAATGGCCCACACATGGACTCTCAACATTCAGGAAACAGAAGCTGAGGACCATGGATGGGTGTGAGGCCAGCCTGGGCTACACAGCAAAACCTTGTCTCTAAAGAACCCCACAGAAAACACCAACGGTAGCAACAGAACAGACGAGTAGAGAAACACATCCGGGATTGAGCCGAGGAAGGGACAGTTGGATGAAACGGAAATGTAAAAATTAGATGGCAGGATAACGAATAAACAGAATGGAGTAACAGAAGGGAGGAAAGGGGAGGGAGGAGGAGAGATGGGAGAGGGAGGAAGGGCCCTGCTGCCGAGCCTGTCCCACCCGCCGGCCCGCACCCATGCTTGTCCCTGGAGCTCAGAGAAGGAGACCTCTGCTGGTGAGGAGCCAGGGGGCTGAGGAAGCAGCAGCTTCACCGACCACCCGGCGAGTCTTTAACTATTACATTAAACATCTGCTTTGCCTTTCACGAATCGGGTAGTGTTTCACCCCTGAGATATCTGATTTTATTACCTTCCAGGGAGAGGGCCAGGCAAGTGTTCTCATTGATTTGCGCATTAAATATATTAGTAATAAAACAACATCTCCGTAAACCAATTGTAAAATCAATATTAATTGGTACCAAAATATCACAAGTAGTTGAATTACAATTAAGGGGGGTGGTGAGTCCTGCCTCAGGGCATGGGGTCTGGAGGTTCCAAAAGGGAGGGGACTGGGGGGGAGGATAAGATTTCAGAGCCAGGCAAACCTCTTTCCTCTCTGAGCCTCAGTTTCCTAATCTGGAAAATGGGGCTAATTATTCTCACAGAGGAAGCTTGGTGAGGATCAAATGAGCCATGTGTTCTCAGTACCTGGTTGCCACAGAGCCCAAGGGCCGTTCCCTCCCTCCCTTTGCCCTCATGCCTTCTATACAGTGTAAGTCACTCTCACTGTGGTAAGAATGACATGGATCGAGTAGGTAAGAGAATAGCAGGAAAGGCAAGATGCTGAATGGGGCTCACCTCACGTCCCAGCAGCCTCAGGAGAGCTGGTCCCCTTGACACATCCTATACCCCTCCAGACTCCTGTCCCCTCAAAGTGCTCAGGAGGACATTTGGCTCAAGCTCTGAGAACCTACTTCCTGCAGGATGCTTGTAGCTATACTTAACAGAACCTCCTTCAGCCATCACTACCTTCTGAGGACAGCCAGTGGTGGGCTGGGGTTTGAACTTGACCTGAGCGCCTCTAACTTCATCTGCAAGGAGGATGTCCGAGGGGGTGGCAACAGCTCATGGCAGCTCCACTGCGGACAGGTAACTGGGACCTCGATGTCACAGCTCGGGGCCGTAGGCTGCAGCATCTAGGTGGACAGAGGCCACCTGTGCCCTGGCGCATCCTCTACTGGCTACTCGGTCCTTCTGCCACCCAGGGGTGCTGGGCTTTCCTTTGCCCTTCAGAGGTGACTACCAAGGATATACCGATTGTGCATACATGTTGAGAAAGGACCTGGCTCCCTGCTGGAAACTTCACCCATGCTTTCTGATTTGCTACACCACATAGCACAAGGGTTCTATTCACAGGGCCTGGCCAGAACTATCTCAGCTTTCCCACTCTTAGAGATAAAGTGTATCCATCAGCTACAGCCTATGATGCTGGGTAACAAGCCACCCTGAAGTTTCTCGGTAGCTGGCAGTAAACAGGTTGCCCCGCACATGGGGCTGCAAGTTGCTGATCTAGGCAAAGCTTTGTTTTGGGCTGAGGGTCAAGGTCAAGGAAGCCTCACAGGTCTTGTCTCATTCTGGGACAAGTGGCCACCCAGGGCAGCTCTCTTTCAAGCCAAAGGAAACCCATACAGTGTGGCGAGCATCACTCCTCGGGTTAAGTCCTTTGACCAGCCAGAATGAGCTCCGTGGCCAAGGCTGACATCATGGACTGGGAGAAACAACCCCTGGCTATGATGTAAGTGGGAATAAAGATTGTCTGAACATGTATCCAAATGGTTGCAGTGACCTTGGCCTCTGTCAGCTCATCTGTAAAATGGGCACAAGAAGAGGAGTTGCTCTGTGTTCAGGACCACCTAGCATCCAGCCTTGGCTCCCAGGGCCTCTTGCTTCTGTGATGTCCTGTTCTCTTAGCTGCTCTATTCATGTTGGCAGCCTCGTGGGATGGAGGAAGTATATGGCCTGAGTCTCTATGCCATGCTGCCAACACCTCCATACCCAGCTCAGCCTACCCTGTCTACCCTACTCCTCCTGCACAGCAGTTCTCCCTGAGGTCCTCAGAGTCCCACGTGGTGCCTGGTTCAGTGGCCTGCAAGTCCCCACCTGGCTGTCCCTGGGCAGCTGTCACTGCTCCTGGTATATAAAGTAGATGAGGTAGGGAAGGCTTTGTCTGGGCAGGCCCAGAAAATGGCCACCACTCTATGGTTTGACTAAATGTCCTGAAAGACCACATGCGACTGTCCCCAAGCCCTGCTCCAGAGAGCCAGGATTTTCCAGAAACCAGAGTGGGGAGTGGGGCCCCCATTGCTTCACCAGGCAGTGGTGCCTGCAACAGCATCTGTGCCTGCATGTGCATGCCACCTGTACACACCCATGCATGTGGAAGTATGTACTTACACGCCCAGCTGTGTAGACCTCACACGTGGGTGCCTGAGCTGCTCACTCGGTGTACGTGTTCAAACATAGCCCAGGTGCATGTGTGTCTGTGTCCACATGTGTGTGTTCTCATGGGCTTCCCACATGCACAGCTGATAAAGAGCACACCTTCCTGCCTGGGGCTGCATGGGTGCATAGCTAGGGTGACACGGAGCAGGCACCGCCACCTTACCCCCCTCCCCCGACTTTCCACAGCTGAAGCATAATGCACGACTCACTCAGTTACTAGTTCCAATGCATTGCTTTCTTTGAGACCTGCTGACACCTCTTCTATGATTCTTAGCCAGGCTTTATTTAAAAGTTCCGGGGCCAACTAGATGGCTAGCCATTGAGGTAAAAGCGCTCACCGTCAGGTCTGATGACCGGAGCTCAGTCACCAGGACCCACATACATATACAGAAACAGGTTTGTTTGTTTGTTTAAATAATAATATTAATTTCATTCCCCTCTTGAGATGGCTCAGCAGTTAAGAGCACTTACTACTCTAGCAGAGGACTTGGGTTCAGTTCCCAGAGCCCACATAGCGACTCACAACACCCAGCTCCAGGGGACCCAGTGCAGTTTTCCAACCTCTGTGGGCACCAGGGTTGCATACGGTGCACAGACATACGGTCAGATAAAACATACATACACATAAAATACAACAAATACTTCTCTAAAAATTTAATTCTAGCCCCTAGAATTCAAGGGGACCCATGATCCCCCAGACTGTTTACACCTCCTTCAAAGTCCATGTCTACAACACCACCCCCCCCCCCGCCCCCAGCCAGCAAGACCCAGAAGATAAGGAAGGACCTTAGTGAGCCAAGACCCTGCACAAGTGCTGCACCCACCCCTTAGGGAGATAGCGAGGCCAGGAGGCTGGGCTGGAATGGAGGCTCCAGGCTTCTCCTCGGGGGCAGCTGGAGGGGTCCAGGAGCCCCTCGCGCCATCCCATCATTGTAAATAATGCTGAAAATGAGTCGTTTTTAAAGAGTGTCCAGTGGGATTCTGGAGCCTTGTTTTAATTATACAAAACCAGCATGGGTGCTCAGGCAGATGCTGGTGCTAATTGTTTTGAAAGCCAGTCCTCTTGGCTCTACAGAATGCCCTGTCTGGGCACATTCTGAGCAGTTTCCCCAGCCATGCAAATGTGGTCACTCCAGGCTGGGCAGGTGCGGGTGAGTCACACCAGAGACCTGCCTTGGGGAGCTGCTCCCCCCTGACCTCATCCTTATTTGCTATAGGCTCTGGCCACCGCCCCTCCTCACAGCCAGAGGCCCTGAGGCTGAGACGGAAAGGACACACCAAGAGCTCTGTAGGGAAAGGTGAGGAGGCCGGGCTTCAGCAGTGTGCCCCCTCTGCGAACCGAGCCCTCTGCACGGCATCCAAGCCTGCTGTGCCCCACAGATTTTGTAATACCAGATTTATTACCTCTCCTTAGTGGATGAGGGTCAGAAGGCTCCAGGCCAAGGTCACACCACTAGGAAACCAGAGTGAGGACCCAGTCTCAGCTCCTCCCTCATCTGGCTGGAACGGCAAAGGGGAGCAGAGGTGCGCTAAGACAAGTGGAGAGAAGGGATGCATGGATGGCCAGCCAAAGGGATGCCCAGAGAGGCGCCCCATGGGGAGAATCGGGGGAGAAGAGACTATGGGCAAATTGTGCATTTAACCCATCCGCTCAGGCTATCAGAGGGCCATGGTGTTGTGGGGAGTTACTCTGAAAAAATCAGACAGAAATTAAACAGGGCGAGCACTGAAAGGACTCAGAAATAAACACAAGCTACAGAGAAATAGGGACCCAAAAAAAAAAAAAAATAGATACGGGTGGGAGCTGGGGGCAAAGCCGGAACAGAATAGGGAGCCAGCGAGCTTCAAGGTGGGGCGCAGGGGTTGGTAAGCCCTGCAGAGGGACAGGCCTGAACGGGAGGAGGTGATGGATGGCGTGCCCATCAATTTCTGAAGGCCAAGGCTCGGAGAGCAGCCGAGTCAGTGAAATTTACATTATTAATCTCTTGTAATAATCTATGACTCAAGCAGGCTGAGAAAATAGCCATGACCACGCAGTGACCAGCCCATATAAATAACGGCTCCCCGCTCAATTTAATTGCACTCTGGTGAAAGCCCTCTTCTTGTATCTTTCTAATTACTTTAGTTTCATTAGGTCTAGCAGAGAGAGAGGAGAGAGAGAGAGAGAGCTGGGAGAGAGAAAGAGAGAGAGAGGGAGGGAGAGAGGGAGCGTCTCCATTGAACGTCGCAACAATGAAAAATTCATATTCCGATTTTTTTTTTTTTTTGTTCTGTGAAATATTTAAATGTTAATAGCCATTCCGTCGCTGACATGCTATCTCACCAGTGTGGAGTTAAACAGAAAATCTATTTAATCTACGGGATCTCATTAAATGGCCGTGGCAAGGCAGAGGCTGGGAAGTAGTCAATAGCTGGGGAAAGAGGAGAGGGAGGAGGGGTGGGGGAGGGAAGAAAGAGCTAAGATTCTTTAATTTAATTTATTGTCGTGCAGGAGACACCAGGAGAGGCGGGGAGGCGCCGGCTCCTGCGCCTCCATTTGAGTGGCTAATGATTAAATGTTTTCCATTGTGCTACAGCTGGTATGTATTATCACAGAGAGAGTGAAAAACACAAACTCTCAGCAATTTTGACTGCTTTCCAAATATTAGCCCCTTTTAAAGCCATTAAAAGATTATCACTGATTTAACCAAATGTCTGTTTGGAGTATTAACCGCAGTCTGTTCTCCCAATCCCCCGATTGCCTCTCCTCTTTCCTCTCCTCCGATTATCTCATCCACCCAGCAGTATTTAATTTCATTCCATGAATATGCAATGAATTTAATTTTGAACACTATTTTCATCTGCTCCTGTAATCACAAAAAATGCTGGTGTAATTAGTTTCTAATTACTTGCTTTAATTGTTGTAGTAATCATTTTAATTACCCAAATGCACAGACATCAAATGCTAAAAGGAAAATAATCTCCTTGTACCTCCTACCTTGTCTTTCAGCACTTGGTGTTTGATATCTCGATTTTGACACGGGCAACCTTCACTGAGCCGGGGGGTGCTCCGGGGGGCTTCTGGGGCTCAGGGAGGCCACTCCAAGCCCAGGCCTCAACACAATCTGCTCACAGAAATTTGCATGCCCCCCAAAAAACCATTAAGTTAAAATATACAGTTATTGTACCTTTCTGGGCCGGGCGCCACGCGCGAGCTTATTGCCGAAGCCCAAACCGGCACGAGCAGATGGTAAATCATGAAATTTTATGAAATTATTACGCCGGCGAGGTGTTTTGAATAGGAGCAGCTGTGAAGGAGATGGGACGTTATAAACACTCACAGGTGTTACCATCTCCTCCTCTGCCAGCCGCAACATAAAAAAAAAATTAAATTATAAACAAACCAGGCAAATGTTGTAATCTCTCTCCTCGACACACTCCTTACAGGGAAATTGCTTAAACTAAGCAAAGAATTCAATTTTAATTTGCATAAAATATTTATCAAGGCTTACGCAAATTTCCGCGCAGCTCCCTTCCTGCCAAGTTGGAAATTGCTCAGACATACAGAGGTGGAATATCGGCATGCGAGGAGGCCATTAGGCCAGCCCTCCCGGCCACTCGAGCTGCGCCGACCGTGTGCCCAGCAGCAGCAGGCCCGGCTCTGCCAATTTGGCCTTTTCGGGTTTTTTTTTTCTTTTTCTTTCGTTCCTTTTTTTTGCAAACAGATTGTTTTTCTCATTATGTTTTTATATGTACCTAAACTGTTAATTAGGCACTTAGAAGCTTTTTTATTGGGGCCTAAGTGTAACAAGCTGCTTTGTTTCCAGTCCCATGCCTTTCGCCTTTCGGCTGCTCCATAAACGGGGGCTTTTTGCCCCCCAAGTGCCGTTTGCTGCCCGCTTTGGGCCTGGGGTTATGTGCTGGGAGAAGGTGACCTGGGGGAGGATGTCTCAGTTCTCCTGGCTGCTTGAAAGGTTGGTGGCCCCAGTGGAAAAGAAGAAGTGGAAGCCAGGAAGCCAGCGGAGGAAGCTGAGAAGATAGCTGGATGCAGAAGCTGACTACCTCTGGACACTGGTCCTCTTCTAAGTCAGGGAGCCCCTCAGGGCCCAATTCCAGAAAACAGAAGCTAGCACTGTAGCCAGTGTCCTTGAGCTCTCCTCTTGCTCATGCCTGCCCAGGGCTTTCACTCCTCCTCCTCCTCCTCCTCCTCCTCCTCCTCCTCCTCCTCCTCCTCCTCCTCCTCCTCCTCCTCCCTACCTTTAGAAGGTCCAGTCAGGTTGGCAGCTCCACTCTGGCTTCCGGCCCAGAGGAACCCTCCTCAAAGAAACCACTCACTCACGCACAAACTTTTCTTCACAGTCTTTGCCACCATCATAATCTACCTGTCCAGAGGCTTTAGTGTCTTCTTCCTCCATTAGGTTGAATCGCCCCTGAGGGCAGGGATGTGGCTCTGACTCCATGTGGGTCTCTTGACAGAGCCTCGACTGCTAGCATGGGGTCTGAGCTGCACAAATGACTTCACAAGACCAACCATCACCAAGCCTGAGTGCCTTTTGTTAGGGAAATGCACTGAGCCAGGACAGGGCTTGGTCAGTTTCTTGAGAGAATGGCCCCTTAGGAGGGCATCCTTTGACTCTGCCAGACAGAGTCACCTATGTGCCGAGAACGAATGAAAAACTGAGGTCCACACACCAGATCCCAGAGGTGTCTTGGCCTTTGTCACCCACGTGATAGCCAGTTTCAGCCTGCTTTCTGTTGCTGTGATAGAAACATCATGACCAAAAGCAACCTGGGGAGGAAAGGGTTTATTGCATCTTATAGTTAACAGTCCAGCATGAAGGGAATCAAAGTGGCTAAAGGAATTGGGGGGCAGGATCTTCCCTCTGTATGGAGCAGGATCAATGGGAAGAAGTGAATTAAGCACGGTGAGTAACTAATAAGGAAATAATCAGGTTTTACACAGCACACAAATGTCTGCACATCAGACATGGCATGGGGCAGAGGGTACAGGGGGAATAAGGTTAGCGACTCTGGGGAGACTCTGCAGAGGTCTCCCCAGGAAGTGTCCAGTGTCAGAGCTCCTCACCGTGTCAACAGGTCAGTAGCTACACTACTGGTGTTTTCTCCTGGGGTGGGAAAAGATGCTCACCAAGTGTGAGCTCTGAAGACAGGCATTAAGACATTTGGGGAGGTAGAGGCAGATGGATCAGAAGTTCGGGGTCATCCTCAGCTAAATAGTGAGTTCAAGGTCAACCCGAGCTGTATGAGACCTTGCCTTAGAAGAGAGTGGGTGGGTGGGCTGGGAAGACAGCTCAGCAGGTAAAACCCTGGCTGTGCACGCTTGGAGGCCTGTGTTCAGACCCTAGCACCCAAGTCAAAGCCCAGCATGGTTGCATGCACTTGTAACCTCAGCACCTTGAGGGGCACGGAGATAGGATCTCCCTGTTGAGCTGGTCTCCAGCTTAACTCCAGGTTCAGTCAGAGACCCGAACTCAAGGAGATAAAGTAGAGAACAGAGCAGGATGGCATCATCCCCATCAATAACCCTAGAGAAGCACATGGGGACAGGAACAGATTCAAATCCCAGCCAAGACTGAGGAGCTGTGAGACTTTGGACATAGTCCCGTACCTCTCTGTGCACTTACCTCCATGGGGACCAGCCCAGGCTTTTCAAACAGCTGCTTGAAAGTGGGTTTGGGCACAATTTGAACTGTTCAGACCCACTGTCCAGATAGGGAACTGAAGGCTCCAGAAGCACAGTGACTTGTTGAGCCTCCCCAGGTCACAAGGACACCTGATCCCCTTTATTGCCCAGCCTAGGGCCCATCAGTGTTGGTGCTGGATGGGGGTGGGGCTAGGTGTAGAGAAGAACCTGTGCAGAGGCAGAGATGGGAGGGAGGGTCTGACTATTCAATGATAGGGACAGAGCAGTGGCCACAGACTCAGAGGCAAATGTGGGGGGTTTGTGCTCCCCGGCGGGTCCCTTGAACAGCTTGGGCAGCAGATCTGTGGCATCTGCCAATTTACCTGGTGTAAATTCCTCACCCCTGGGAGGTCCTTGAGGGCCTCCTCCAGGGTAGCCCAGCTGGATCCCACCCTAGCCCTCCTGGTGGGGGCTGCTTCTTGCCAAGGATATCCCTGTTGGTCCTCAACCTCCCACCTCAGCAATGAGCTAAGGGGCTGTAGGCAGAGTCAGGTCTCCAATATCCGTCCCAAGCAGCGTGACATCTTTATCTCAACCTGGGGCAGAGGAGGGCCCTCTTCGCAGCCTGGCTGGGGAGGTGCAGGTGGTGGCAGGGTCACCTTGGAAAGAGTTATGGGCCTTGGAAGAGGCGGGAAGATACGCAGCTCTGCAGGCAACAGCTGAGGATAGTAATCTGGACAGACAAGGAATCGATGGGAATTTCTATTTAGGGAGGAAATCGATAGGAATTTCAAGGTAGGAAAAGGGGGGATTACCTTTAATTGGAACATTCGTCCAGCTGGCCTTCGGGAGAGGCCAAGGCTTGGAGGGACAGCCAGGTGGCCCATCCCACCCTGGCCCTGGCTGGAGCAGTTTGAACTAGATCAGACCTTCTGCTCTGGGAGCCCCTGAAGCCTGGATTGAGTATGTCAGGGTGATGGGGGGGCATGCTGGGAGTCAGGTGCACAGCCCTCCTTCCTTAGCTGGCAGGTGGTGATAGCTGCCTGGCAATGAGGGGTGAATTCCAGCCTGTGTGGTGAGAGGAGCTGAGAGAGGTGCCAAGCCCCATCCCAAGGGCTTTGCAGATTTAATCTTTATTAAACCCCAGGGGTAGATTCTGTTATCTCCATTTTGAGACACAGAGAGGTTGACCATGTGCCCATGGTCACACAGCCAGGAAATATTTGAGCTGGATTTTGAACCCTGGCCAGCCTGGTACCAATACCTGACCACTTAGCATAGTGCTCTGGGCCCCATAGACCTGCTGGTAGTACAAGGTGCCCAAGCTGTCCACGTCCTGTCCTAGGAAAACCCTATGGGAGGAAGTGAATGAGTACCTCGAGACCCTGCCCTGGAAAAGGAAGGGAGGTTTAAGCCACATAAGGAAGGCCTGAGGCTGGCACCACCAATGACCCCCCCATTTATCCCCACATCCACCCAGGAAAAGACTGCTCTCAGGAGGAGGCCCAAGACTCCCATAATTCTAACAGACATCCCTAGAGGGAAGACTAGACTGCTCACAAGGCCTTTAAAGAATTGTGGGAGACACCCTGAAGAACTGGGAGCTCCACATCACTCTCCAACTTGCTATCCAGGACCTTCTGGGAGCTTGATCCTGGGCTCCTAGGAAAGACCTCCCTGGGAGGAGCCCTGTGTCCTGCTGAGTGCTGGGAACTTTTCTCTGTTCTGAAGTGACATCATCCCAGAAGCAGACCTGGGAGCAGAGCGTCAGTCCGACACTCCCCAGAAGTGAGTCCCTTCTACAATCCTCAGCAAGCCATTGGCGTGACAAATGCTCTGAAATCAGGAAGATTTTGAAGGGAGGTTATGGGGGCCACCCACTGAGCACGGGGTGGGGAGCGGCAGTGTGTCCAAGGGAAGGGGGTCCTCTCTGTCTTTCCATTAACTTGATGTTAAAGATGAGGAGAGACGAGCACAGGAAGAGATGGCCCCTGACCATCTGCTACCATGAGCATCAAAGCCAGAGCCACACCCCATTCCTGGGCCAGAAGACACAACAACCCAGGCTTCAGAGAGTGACAGGGAGGGAGAGGAGTGGCTCAGGAGCAGGTAAAACATGGTTTTGGGGGACAAATGGGGAGTATGACTGACTACTGGTACCTCAGCAGGTTTGGGGACTCAGATCTCTGGTGTCTCCGGAGCCCTGGATGCTAAGTGGGGAAACTGAAGCAAGCTGTGCTTTGTAACAATAGTCAACACAGATCTATGGGGATGCTGGAGTTCCTCTTTCCTCGCTTCCTTGAATATTCCCAGCTCAAACTTCAGGGGTATTCCTTCATCATGGGGGTACCTGTGATGGAGGGGTGGTGGCAGGGCTGCAGGACCACATGGGATTAAATCCTTTTCAGCCTGGACTGGAAGTAAGTGGCACTCTGGACTAGAGGCACTTGAAAACTCCCAGCAACCTCAGTTTCTCCATCTGTGAGATAGGAATCAGTCCTTCCATAAGACATGCCTGAAGGCCTCCTGCTGAAGGAGTGACCAGGTTCCTGGGTGAAAGATGGATTGATGAGTGGATGGATGAATGGATGGATGGATGGGTGGATGGATGGATGGATGGACAGGTGGACAAGCAGATGGATGGATGGATGGATGGATGGATGGATGGATGGATGGACAGGTGGACAAGCAGATGGATGGATGGATGGATGGATGGACACATGGATGAGTATTGCTGGGTGGATGAAATAATGACTTCAGCTCACTCTGTCTGGGTAGCCTTGCTGAGAAGACAAAACTTTCAAACCCAACACCGAGAAACACAAACTCCAAGTCATATGCCCCACCCCAGGAGATACCTCCACACATGACCAGGGTGTGGCTGACTGCTCCCACCCTCAGTGAATGGGCAGTCACCCCCTGATGTCTCTCAAGCTTCGCACATGGGCTGAGGGTCCAGTCAGAAAATGACACCACGGAGTCCAGGACCTGACTTAGAGATGCCAGTATGTCCACACTTCACTGGTGAATCAGGTTGGACACTGAACACTATGGATCATTCTCTTGTACTTCAGTGTAACCCACCAGATGTACCTGGTGGCTTCATGGAGGGGGGTGAAGCAGAAGTCTGGAAGTGTGTTATCCTACACTGCCTGGTTGTGGCTGGGGTGGAGTGTCAGCCATCCCGCCCTGAGAAGTGTGGGGAGTCTGCCCATTCCTCCACCCCTCTCACCCACTGACAAGCACTCATCCCGCACACTCCTCGGTCAGCTCGGTGGGCTCAGCTGGAGATGAAGGTTATTGGAATCCCCGGGCCCTGCTCATCCCATTACTTCCAGAGCAGGGTCAGCAGCTTTTACAGACCCCATAAAACATTGCTCTTGGTCACTTGAACACACCGCGGGCGCGAGCAGCCTGTCCATTCCTGGCCAGGGCAAGCCTCTCCTTAACGAAGTAATCTCCCAGACTCATAAACCCCCAGAAATGTCACGGGTGGCCTGTGCCCCTAAAGATAATTACAGGCTGACACCTGGCCCTGCAGGTTGTGTGAGGAGGCAGACACCACTCAGCGGAGGCCCAGGGCTCATGCATGCTTTCCATACTCTGAGCCCTCAGACAAGCCTCAAACACACCACTAGCTGGCCCCAGGGCACAGATGTGGGGCAGGTCGGCGAGGAGGGCAGCAGAGCTGGGATTTGAACCCAGAGCCGAGCTTCTTGGGGCCTCTCACACCACTCCAAGCAACATCCCCCCTGCTGGAGTAACCGTAAGAGGCAACAGCGCGCCAATGAGCAGAGCACCCAGGCCCATTTGCGAACGGCACAGTCCCATCGGCCCCTAAAGATGCCCTGGTGTTTCTGGGAGTCACCAGAGGGCATCTCATGGACTCTGTCTACTTAGGTCCCCAACTGGGCACTGAGTCCAAGACGTATGTCAGAGCATGTGTCATATTCTGGCCTTAGCTGGGAGCTGATCCAGCTCTGGAACTGGGAAGTGGCCAACTGGGGTTGGGGCTCCCCATTTTGCAGCTGTGTTAGCCTCCATGAGTCTTCCTTCTTGCCTGTGATGTAGAAGTGACCACAAGGAGCCAGCAAGGAGCATCACACCCCTAGGCCTGGAGTCTGCACTGAGGAAAGACACATATGGTCCTGCTTCACATGACCCTCGCTCCTCTCCCCAAGTCTAGAACACCCTCCCCATGCCACCATGGACCCTACTCCACAGGGGAAGTCCTCAGGCCTCTTTCTACACCCTATAGCTACCACTTGCCACTGCACACATACCAGGTAAGCTGACCCTTGACCTTCCAGAGCTTGTCCTGTCTCCACCTCTCGTCTCCCTATAGAAGTTTTGGGATTACAGACACCTGTGCTACTGTGTCCACCTTCTGCCTGTGTTCTGGGGATCTACGTTCAGGTAATCAGGTTTGTGCGGCAAGAGATTTTACTCACTGAGTCATCTCCCCTCCTCCTAGTCGGTTCTTTAAAAGGACCAGGAGGAGAGTCTGGAGCACCTAGCTTCTCTAATATGAAATGTGGGCTGTTTCAACATAGCTTTTGCAATGTGACCTGGTCCCTTCTCATCCTACCTGGTGGGTCTGTGCTGACCTGCGGGTGAGCACTAGCCAGGGGGAGGGGCAGAAGTGATGATGTGCTGGTTCTGGGCCTCACAGGTTTATCATCCTCATCTTGGGATCCCCGCCACCACCCCCACCGTAAGCACGGAGTAAAATGGGCTTGAAAACAAAGACACAGGCTAATCTAGATAAGGCTGACTACCATCCGGACAAACACAGGACATGAGTAAGCTCAAGCAAGATCAGCTGAGCCCACCCACATTACCACCCACAGAATAAAAACAAGAGCCGATGAAACGTTGTGTTTCAAGTCACTAAGTTCTGGGGCAGTTTGTTACACAGTCAAAGCTGACTGATACATCGTCCCAGGGGCTGATAAGAAAGGATGAAGGTCAAGTGTTCCAGGGAATGCTCAGTATGGTAAGGAAGGCCTCAGGAAAGAGCTATGTTTGTTTGAAACAGCATTTGGGGACATGGCTCAGTTGAGTAAGAGCCCTCGCTACTCAAGCATGAGGATCTGAATTTGGATCCCAGCACCCATGCAAAAATCGAGACATGCCATGTGCATAACACCAGTGCTTTGGGCAGATGGAGACAAGAGGATCTCTGGGGTTTGTTGGCTACCAGCCTGGCTCTGTGTTCAGTGAGAGACCCTGTCTCAAAGGGATAAGGAGGAGACTGATAAATCGGGATATTAGCAACCCCTTCTGGCTTCTAGGAGTATACACACTTGCTCTGAACGCACACAGGCACAAGCATACATCATGCTCATAAATACATATACACACACACTCACACACCACAAGAAGGGGGGCTCTATTGGAGGCATGCATGGATTCACAGGACTGCAAAGGCCTGTGAGAAGGAGACCATCACAGCAGCTGTCTGAACCACGGCAGGCATTGCCATTGGCACAGTGACCTTAGCTAAAGCCAAGGAACTTCATGGATTGTACAAATGGAGGCCCATGGTGATCTGTCAGGGAAGCCAGAGACCAAGCTGTGAGGCAGAAATTGTGAAGTGTTCTCTGGTCTTGAAGGGGCAGGAAGGTGGAGTCTGTTCAGAGGGTGGTGGGCCCAGGAAACTGAGGACTGCTTGAGTCTTGGATGTTCTCTGAGGAGGGAGTGACAGAAGAGCTAAGGAGCACAGCTGTCCTCGGTCCTGCTTCATTTCTGTGTCTCCAGCAGCGATCCAGTCTGCTAGGCCCAGACCTTTGTGAAATGCAGGAAACCTGTGCTGAACAGTATCCATGGAGCTTCGTCAGAAGAAGGCGGGGTGGGGTGGGGAGCAGGGTGGAGGCAGTTCAGGAGGGGCTTTTAAAAAAGTTACAGGTTAGGATCTCTCTCAGTAACTGCTGGGAGACGAGGAACCAGAGGGGGTGGAGTTCCATCAGGAGTCCAGTTATGAGTGAAAAAGTAACAGTTACAAAAGGCTTCAAAGCTTAGATACAGTGTTGAGGAACTCTTTACCTTTTAACTTCCAAACAAAGCTTGAGAGCCGAGACCCAAATAGCAGAAAACAGCCGTATAGGTTTTAAAAGAAAAACCTTTTAGAACCTTTAGAAGCCCACACACTAACAAACTGGGCAAGATGGGAATCACTGGGCATGGCAGAGGGGAGCATGGCAGTGTGGGTACAGGCCAGAGCTACGTGTGCCCACTGCAGATGGCAAGGGCAAGCTATTAAACAGGGCTCAGAGTCCCAGCAACTCACTGAGAATCAGGCGAAAGCATTATGGCAGAAACACAGAAGTGTCTGTAACACTGAAGAGAAAAGCAGCGGCCTCTGACCACGCTCCAGGAACATATTCCATATAATAACAGACTCTTCAGGCCAAGACAGCGCTCCTGTCAGAGGGGGAAATATCACAAAATATCACAATAAAAAAAAATTGCAGCATGCTTATGACGTGAAAGTAGAGGAGGGGGAGGAGGAAGAGCGGGTAATGGGGTAGTGAAACGGGCAGGGAAACCAGGCGTGATGGCGAACGACACTAATTCCAGCACAGAGCAAGGCCCTGTCGCAAAGGAAATAATAAATGAATAATTCAATTAATTTTTAAAGAGGCAATTGATCTGAAGTGACTTCCACCAAAGAAAATACACAAATGGCCAGCAAGAATGGAAGACTGAAATATTTGTCAGCACCCTTCATCATCTGGAAACGGAAACCCGAGTCTCAGTTCCCACTTCTTCACCGGCAGGATGGCTCTCATCAAATAACAGGTAATGCCAAGTGTGGACGAGGATGTGGTAACGCAGGGTGCTTCATGAAACGCTCGCGGGAGCACAAGGCGGCATGGCACTTTTGAAGACAGGCTGATATGTTTAGGCTCAGATGGCTAAGTATAATATTACATATGACCTGGTGATTATGCTCCCAAGAAGAGACCCAGGAAAAATGTACACAGGTTCCTACAAAATCATACACATGAGTCACATGGCATCGACCATAACAGCTAATGGGGAAAACCCAAATGTCTATCAATTGGTGGGTGATTTCTTAAAAATACTGTATACTTGTAGAACAAAATATGATATTGACAATGAAAAGACAGGAACTACTGATCCATGCTACAGTGTGAGTGAATCTAGACAGCGGTACACTAATGACAAAGAAGCCAGACACATCTCAAATGATGCCATGCATATGAAATGCTCACACAAGTAACTGGTTAGAGGTTAGCAGGCTTGAAGGACATTGGGCTAGGCCCTTTCCCATTACCTTCTCCCCCCACCCCGGTAATCAACAGGCTATAAAATGAGAGGCTGGGGTTGCAGGACTCTGGGTACTGGCCAGAGGAATTCGACAGGACCCGGGTCAGATCTTTGGTCCTGGAGCTGACACCCTGAACTGCCCAAAAGATCATGAACAGGGCAGTGTCTAAACCTTAGGAGATTACTATCCAGGGGCTGGAGACATGGCTCAGTGGTTACAAGCACTGCTGCTCTTCCAGAGAACCCACCTTCAGTCCCCAGCACCCATGCAAGGTGGCTCACAACCATCTGAAACTGCAGAATCCATCACTTCTGCCTCCTCCGGCACCTGCACACATGTGCGGACACATGCAGACAGACGCCGACACATAATTAAAATAATAAAAATAAATCTCAAAAAATACGGATCACTATCCAGGAGGAAACCATCAGGGAGACTTGTGGTAGAATCTAATGTTAAACAGCTGAAGAGCTTGACCACGATTCCCAACCACAGCTGAGCTCCTGGTTTGACAGGCCACTGATTACCTGGCTGTTGCCCATCTTAAGCCCCCTGCTTGCTCTGTGCCTTATTATGATGTTTGCCCCCTGCCTTATCCAATTCATTCACAAGATCTCTACCAGTGTGTTGATGTGACCACTGGGAAGGTCATGGCCCAATATGTGATCCTGCAGTCTACTACTTCAGACTCCTATGTAGACACCAGTCCTTTTTAAGAGAAAAGGAAGAGAAGTTAGAGTTGAAGGGATCCCAATGAAAGACGGACATCGGTGCTCATGCAGAGGCGTATACCCCAGCCTGTGGAAAATCACATGGCCCTTTAAAATGGGGGTTCCTCGAACACTAGTCAAGCCCCAAAGATGGGAAAACCCCTGCCCAGGCCATAGTTCCACTTCCTCTGTCTTTGCAGAAGCCTTGTTAGCCAACATCGGCTATACAGATAGGCCTTTGCATACAAGCTATTAGATGATTTGCCTTTACTGACCTTACCCCTCCCTCTCTGATTAGCAAGCTTTAGGTAAACTGATTAAAATGTCTAGTAAGCATAGACCAATGCTATTGGCTTCTCCCTTGTGCACCACCCTACTTTCTCCATAAAAACCCATTTCCCTCCCAATAAACGGATTTGCACCACGAGACATTAATCCCCAGAGTCTGTTTCTTGGCTAGTGACTCTGTCTGCCACTTACTTCCTCAGGAACTCTGCATCCACAAAAACAACCCACAGAGATCATCTGTCCTAGGCTCCAGATATCAAGCAAAACTCTGAAGTACAAATTGGCACAATGGTCTCTGCAGCCACCTTCCACCCCCCGTCCCCAGAGTGCCCCACTTGCTCCGGTCACCTCTGCATGTCTACTGCACTACTTTGTGTGTCTCATTTGAATTCCAACCACAAAATCCAAAAGGATCACGGAGCTCAGAACAGCTCCTTCAAGACCCACACAAATAAAGTCCAAATGCACAGGAGGAGTTGGAAAGAAACCAGGGACAGAGATTGTCTGGGGTTACACACATGTTTGCACATGTTATGAAATTGATGGTGGGAACTTTTTAAACTTCAAAACCCTAGGGCACCAGCAGGTGGAAGAGAACTAGAGTCCAGTCTGGGGTGTGGTGGCAGGCTGCCAACAGGTGTGTCGGTCATTTCCTGTGCTTGCCCGGGTGGACACACGCTCTCAAAGCATGCTCCTTAACTTAGCCTTCTGAAAATTAGGGTCACCTCAAGCAAGAAGTCTCCCGGTACATATTCTTTACAAATTGCAAAAATCAAGAGAAACAAACAACCCAGGTCTTAAAAGGTAACCTGAAGACTTGACTGGGTGCCTTTGACTTGGGTTGCTGTAACAAAATGCCCTGGGCTGAGAAAGCTGTACACAACAGAAATTTATTGTTCACATGTCTGAAGACTAGGGTGCCAGTAGATTCAGAGTGAGGTGAGGACTCCTTCCCAGCTTCATGGGTGGCTTCCTTCTACAAGTGCATTAATCTTTGCTTAACTATATTCCCAGGGCCAGATTCCTAAATACCACCACCCCAGGGAAGGGGTGTTTGGGGGACATGAACATTTGAACCAAAACAGGTACTCATAGAAAATGACATGTTAGTGATCAGGAAGCCTGGAAAAGCTGATGCATACCATTGTCTATCAGGAATTATTATACTACCTCCCCTCTATGATGGCCAAAGTCAGAAGACCTGAAGATGAGAGAGAAGGTGTGAGAGAGAAGGTTAGTGTGTGTGAGAGAGAAACCAGCTGTTGCTTCAGTCACCGAGAGTGGTGCAGACCTGTAGGTAGTACTTTGGAAAAAAATTTTTGTCAGGGATGGAAAAAAATTTGGTAAGGGTGGAATGGTTGGAGAAGAAGGGGTGGGGGGTGGATAAGGAAGGGGTGAGG
The DNA here is from genome assembly GCA_026225945.1 of Cricetomys ansorgei. Taxonomy (NCBI): domain Eukaryota; kingdom Metazoa; phylum Chordata; class Mammalia; order Rodentia; family Nesomyidae; genus Cricetomys; species Cricetomys ansorgei. The sequence continues at coordinate 3,560,055 of JAMJFZ010002981.1, forward strand.
GGAGAGGAGGTGTGGTGGGGTGTGGGATGTAAGTGGCAGGAGTGAAGGAGCTGGAGAAGGAAGGGGTGGGGAGTAGGGAGGGAGGGGTGGGGGCAGGGGAAGTAGAGGAGGTAGAGAACCAAGAGAAACATACTCAAGAAAAACAGTATTTCTACCCAGCAAGCAACAAAGCAAGCTACTCCTAACATCAGTGTTCGTAACACACCATATTGGAGACAAAACGGATGTTGATCTGTGAGAGGAGAGGATGAATCAGGAGTTCCATATGACAGGTTATCACCCAGAGATGAAAAGCAACAAGGCTGAGCTACGTGACACTTGAGTATTTTTGCAAGCATAGTGTTGAATGGAAAAAGTCAAACAGAGCTGGGGAGATGCTAGTCAGAACGATGCATGCCTGCCACACAAGCACAAGGACCTATGGTCGGATCCCCTGCAGCCACATAAAACCTGGGCGTAGCCATGCATGCCTGGAATCCAGCACTGGAGGAGACAGACACAGGAGGATCCCTGGAGCTGCTGGCCAGCCAACCTAGCATGGTGAGTGCTCCAGGTCGGCCTAGCATGGTGAGAGACCCTGACTCAAAAGGTGGAGAGCAATCAAGGAATACAGCTGACATCAACCTCTGGCCTCCACATGTGCACACACCCACACAATATACACATATGCTGAGGACGCATATAACACACACACACACAGAGACACACACACACACAATGGGGAAAAAAAGAAGCCAGAGAGAGAAAAATTAGTGTGATTGTATTTTTAGGGAGAATTCAAAATGATGTGACCAGCATCACAGGTGTTTCAGAGATCACCCTGGAGGACGAGGGGCTACTTGGTGCTTGCTCTGGGTGGCAGTTTATGGCTGTGGACATATCTGAAACGTCATCTAACCACCCAGTCCTGACTTGTTGCCACTTCCTGAACTCACTGTCCACTGAATTATGTAAGGAAGAAAAGCAAGTCCTTCGATCACCTGAAGGTCTCTGCCTGAGCCAGACCCACCCGGAGAAATCCAGGAGGAGGCGGCCACAGCTCCAACTCAACAGGGACTTGAGCCGGGACCTTGGAGCACCGTGAGGCCCCCTGGGGTAGAACAAAGAACTGGGTGGATGCAAGTGATCATTCCAGAACAGAAAGGGGAGGGAAAGGAATGGGCATTCCCAAGAGGAGGGTGGGTGCCTGCCTTCCTTTCTCAACTGTAAAACTGAGACAAAAGAACTCTGCTGCCAAAGGCTGACGAGAGCAGATGGGCCTTGGCTGCCCATCATGGTGTACGCCCCACGGAGGCCCCGTCGCGGTCTCTGCCCCCACCAGGACCTGTGTCCCCATCACAGCTCGACATGGTGCCCCCTTCCCTTTGCTCTCTCCCCCATTCAGCTTTCCTCTTGAGTGTCCCTCACGTCCCGTTCCTCTCCAGTCTGTGTTCCCCAAAGTGAAGCCCCATCACTGTATGATACGGAATTACTTGTAGCTTTAGTTAATTAAATGTAAAATCATTGAAATAAAATTATACCTTCATTAGAAATTAACTCCCACTGCAGACCTGGGGTAACGACCGGGTGCTAGCTCCCCCTTCTTCCAAACCACACACAAAATGGTCAGTTAAACCAAATGGGGAAAAAAAAAAGCTTAACGACCGCACGGTAATCAAGCTTATTATTATTTAAGCACACGCTATTACCCTGTGCAATGAGGTATCCTCCAATAAATTATCTTTGAAGGAGTCGGTTCTTGTCTGAGTCCAGACATGCAGCTCTGGGGACTTGGTGATGACACCCACTGCCATGACCTGTGTGTGAGTGCCCAGGCTGGGGTGGGAGGATGGTGGACCTCCTGGTCCCGTCCCTCTACATGGGTCCTGAAGCTACCCTCAGGCTCAGGCCCCAGATCAGGGTCTCAGTGTCTGTGGCAGGGAACTGAGTGTCTCCACCTGGCCATCCGCCACAGGCCTTCATGTGACTCCAAAGAAGAGATAATATTCCGGCAGGGAGAAATAGACTGGAGATCAAAAGTGTTCCCTGGAAATTAGGAAGAGGGGCAGAGAAGGGAGCTTTACAGTATGTGGGACATGAGGGCGCGAAGGCGGAGAGAAAGGAAAGGAGAGAAACGTCGAGAAGCATTGCAAGAGGCCATAGGCGACAGAGACAAGAAGGGGATAATGGGATGGCTTGAGAATCAGGAGACTCCACCAAAAGGCAGAAACAAAGAGCACAGAGGTCAAGAGGTCAAAAAGAAGACAGAGAGAAGTCAGGTGGGGAGGCTGTGTGGGCCAGGGGCTTGCTGGAAGCCACCATCTTGTGGCACCCCAGTGTGTCCTGGGCTAAAGGGGGCTTCCCCGCCTCCCAGAATCCTCACCCCTGTTGCCTGCACATCACAAGGGAGGAGGTGGAGGATGACGAGGATGACGAGGTTCGTTTGAGGCCACACGCTGTGAGGCTAGGATGGAAAGGGGCCGGAGGCAGAGGAAGAAATGGACAGAAGAAGAAGCGGGAAAGAGCAACAGCCGAAGGCAGGTGAGGCGCCCCCTTGCTGCCTCTCCCGCCGCACCCTGTCTCCCTGTGTCCCTCTGCCCGTCTCGCAGCCTTTTTCTAAGCTCATTTCACACATCTCTGCACACTTCCTATCTTTCAAGGACCCATCCCCCACTTCAGGTTTTGAAGTTGGAGATGGAACCCAGGGCTCCGCATGGGCCAGGAAGCACTCTGTCTAAGCAGCATTCCGGACCCCAAGGACCCCTTTTCCTCCCCAGCTTGTCTTGGACAGAACACCCTCCCGTTACAGACGCCCACACCCAGACCTCACGAGCTCTGGGAGGGACGGCTGACAGGACGTTACTGAGGTTCTCAGATCCCTCCGGCTGCAAGCAACAGCTAACCCTGTCCCATGCCAGGACTGAGGACCAAACAGACCCAGGTTTAAGTTCAAATTCAGCATGGAATCAATGGGCAATCACAGGGGTGACTTCTCAACCTGTCTCCCCTCCTCTGCTCCTCCGCAGAGAGGATGATGATGGACTTGCATTGCAGACTTCCTGCAAGGGTTTCACAAGACAGTATTTGAGATCCTAACGCAGGGCCTGGAGTGGGCCACTGTGGGAGAGACACCCCAAAGCAGGGCAGCTGCTGCTTCTCCCCAGACAACCTTTCAGCCCCAGACAGAACAAGAAAGTGAGCCAGTGGCTGGCCAGGTCTCCCGCTGGGGCAGTGTAACAACAGATCCCAGAGAAGGAACAGTAGAAGCCTAACTTTGGAGACCTTCTCTGCCCTTAAAGACTCATTTTTGAGTGTTCCAAGTAGTTTTAAATGTACACCCCTCCAGTGTCTGCTGCTAAGAAATTCTCACGGAGTGGTAACAACTCATTCACCAGGCTGTCTGTGCTCCAGCCAGCAGCTTGGAGCAAGGACCGTCCCCACCAGGCTGGTGCATCCACCCTGTCATAAACTTCTGTCAGCCCCCCCCAACCCCCCGCCTGCAGATAGACCCCTTTGAAAGTCACCTCCATCAAGGCAGGGACACGTGGGTCTGCTATCTACCTGTGAATGATGGGGGACATGTTCTGGGGACATGTTTACTGTCACCCCGAGTCCCCAGCCCGAGCTCCCCTCCGTGCCATCCCCTGGTAATTCACGGCCCAGCTCCTGTTGGCAAATGACTGATATGGCCTTCAGAGTGGGGCCTGCTGGTCACTTGTCTCAAGGAGACTGGACGGGAAAGCAGGAGAGATATAAATGGGGCCCGTGGCAGCTCAAACACCTTGGAAAATCCCCAGCCCGGATGCCGCGCTGTTTTTAAGTAATAAAATCACAGAGAGATTACATGGCTGCCTGACAGCCACGACAGATGGCCGCCCAGGTGAACTTTTTACCTTCGGGATGGGACTGAGGGGGAGAGAGAGAAGGAAGGCCCGGCAGCCGGTACCTAGCTCGCTCGGTGCAGATGCCTGTTGCAAGGCAGGGCAAGACACACTGGCCTGTCCTCAGGCCCTGGGGACCTCAGGCCTGGCTTTCCCAGCTGAAGAACGAAGAGACCCCAGATGACTTGTTAGTGTTGAATCCCAACGTGACTGACATCTTCCTTCCCCTGTCAGAGGTGAGGCACAGTTCTCGCTTCCACGTTGTCTCTTCGGTTCTCCGAGAACTTCATGTCCTAGGTGGGAGGGATGCTCTGTGGTGCTCACTGCCCTGCGGAGGACCTGGTCCCAAGCATCCATGTCAGATGGCTCACAGACACCCATACCTCCAGGGAACCTGATGCTCTCTTCTGGCCTCTCCTGGCACCTGCAGACCTCCTCATACACACACAAATACATATTTTAATTTTTTTTAAACCTTTTGGAAGTGAAGAGTTAAGCTGTGCTTGAGCCGGGGCAGCAGTGGCTCACAGGCGGGGCTGGGAAAGGAAGGTGGGCAGCTGGCTCTGGGAAACAACTAAGCTAGGCACTGGCCAGCTGGGCGATCTTGGGCATGGTACTCCGTGCCGAGTCTCTGGTTCCTCTTTTGTGGGTGATGGTGTTGGTACTGCCTTCCAAGGGTTGAGATGAGCTGGGTGTGGTGCTGAGGCAGGAGGATTGAGAGCTCTTACACAGAGCTCCAAAAGTGTGGAGGGCTTGGCTAAATGGGCTACCTTTATCAACCCCGCCAAGGCTCAGGGATAGCCCAGAGGAGACTCTAAGAGCCCGAGGAAGGGATGGGTGGTGTATACTGGCCACAGCATGGTAGTGTGCTCCTGAACTCCAGCAGCTGTGATCGCCTGCACGAGATGGGCTGTCCACATCACATTATGGTGGGGTGGGGCTTATCCCACTGCTCCCTGGAGATCTACAAATAGTTAGTGGTTCTAAGGGGAAAGGAGACATATTTCCTTCAGTGGTGTAGCCACTGGTAAGGTGCCCACACTCCTGTAAATACCCCTTCACCTGTGCTGTAAATAACCCCAATGGAACTTATTCACACACACATACCCCACACATACTCACACACACCACACACATACCCCCCACACACACCACACACATACACTATACACACACCCACACACCACAAACATATACCACACACACACATCATACACACACACCACACACACACAAACACACCACACACACACCACACACACACCACACACACACAAACACACCACGCACACACCACACACACACACCACACACACACACTATACACACATATACACACACACACATACACACACACATCACACACATACACACTACACATGCACCACACACACACACACACACACTATACACACATATACACACACACACCATACACACACACATCACACACACCACACATACACACTACACATGCACCACACACACACACACACACCCTCACACACATCACATACACACACACACATCCTCACACACAGACACACTCACACACACACACCACACACACACCCTCACACACACACACACACACCCTCACACACACCACATACACACAATCCTCACACACAGACACACTCACACATACACACCACACACATACCACACACACACACACACCACACACACATACCACACACACACACACACACACACACCACACATACACACTACACATGCACCACACACACACTACACACACATACACACACTACACACACACACACACACACACACACCACTCACACACACCACACACACACTACACACACACACACACACACACACACACACACATACACCACACACACCACACACATACCACACACCCTCACACACACATACACACACACACACCACACACTCACCTACCACACACACACCCTCACACACACATACACACACAGCCAAGGGGTAGGGGTGTCGCTCAGTGGCAGAGGACATCCCTAAAATGCACAAAGATGCCGTGTTCCATCTCCAGCACTGCAAAAACATTGGAGGATCAGGATGAGGAGGTTGGAGACCCCACTGAGAGGTCAGCATCTCTTAGATGGCCCATCTGTCCTCATATACTTTTCTTTTTGAGGCTAAGAGTCAACTCTGCAAACCTATCCCCTGAGGATTCCCTAATGACCCACACACTTCCCAGCTAGAGTGTGAAAATGTGAACATCTCTGAACTGGCAGCCCCAGAAAGATGCCCCCCTCTTTCTCTCTGTCCTCCCTTCCCTTTTTCTTTTCCTCATCTCTTTCCTATACTTCTCTCCCTTTCCTTTCTTTGCCTCTCCTGTCTCTTCCTCTCCTTCTTTCTCCTCTCCCTCCTTCCCTCTCCCCAGCTCTTCCTTTTTTCTCCCTCCCTCTGGCCTCCCTCAACCCTGGCCCCCAGCCTGTGTGTCAACCTCTGTGCTCCTGTGCAAAGTAGTTCCTCATGATTGGAGAGAGAATTCTTTGGCCCAGCCGCTGCACCTCCACCAGGCACGAGCTTCCCAAGGTTGCTGATACCTGGTCCTCCCCACCCCACCCCCCGTGTGGGCCAAGTTATCACTCACCACCTCCCAGCTGCCTCTGAAAACTCGTGGGGAATGAGAAAGCCCAAAAAGTGGGCTTTATGACCTCCAGCTCTAGACATCCCCAGCTAGGATAAGGCCCTCATTTAGGAGGAAAGACCAAGTCCTCCGAGGCCCTGGTGGTAGGGACACGGGCTCCTAGTACAGCGCTAGCCCTACAGCCATTCTGCAGCAGCTCGACCAAGGAAGGAAGGCCTATGAAATACCCATTAAAAGGAACCAGACAGTGAAGTCAGCCGTGTTCATTAAATGGACTGTGTCACATCTCCTGGGCAGGAGCTCAGCCATGACACTGAGACATGAGGACATGTCTCCTAAGGGCAGAGACGTGTCAGCACCCAGTGGTCAAGAGAGGCCTTCAGTGTCTCTGTCCTGCCTTTCTGTGACATCAGGTGAGTTACTTATCTGGGCCTCAGTTTATCCATCTGAGGGACTGGCTAATTCAAGAGGACAGTTCATGGGGAGAGGCTCACACAAATAACTGTGCTAGGTGATTATTAGTCCAGGTGCTGAGAGGGAAGGAGATTCTGTCACTGCATAATACAGTCTCTGGAGGAACTCACCACCACCAGGGCTAGCTGGGGGCCGGGAGTCCCAGGGGTGGAACAGGGCCAAGTCCCAAAGTCTAAACCAAGCCCTTTAAGAAGCCTGAGGAACATCACTAAGTAAACTGCAGTGTGGCTAACAGACTCCTTGCCCAGCCAGGAGGAAGAGGGAGCTGCTGGAGGTAGCAGGATTGTGACAGTTATTGGGGAAAATAAAACCGTTTCCTGTTTGTGCCCTAACTCGCACACTGCCTCTAACGCGGTTAGGCTCGATTCTTTTTCTTTATGGTTTTCTAATTTTCTCACAATGTGCACACATTACTTGGGTAATAGAAAAATCATCAAAACTTCAAAAGGAGTCAGGTGGCAAAAGTCTGAGTCCCTGAGACCCTCCAGTCACATGGTCCTGGATGTGGGAGCCCTAGAGAAGGGACGGGGCACGAGAGGCCCTGGTGTCACCCCAGTGGCTGCAGGGCAGGAAGCACCAGGGCAGTAGGGACCTGCACACCCAGGGTCGTGCTGTGGAGAGGCTGGGAGAAGGGGAGGCTGAAGACGAGCTCAGTGGGACCAGTGTGTCCTCTGAGAAGGTTTCCATGCCACCTGGGGATCTGCCAAGTGTTGGGGCAGGGGAATGGCTTGCTCTAGATTCTACCTTTCATCAACTGGGGAACCAAAGTCACCCCTCAGCACAGAGTAATGATTAGTCAAGAATGTGTCTGCCATCTGGATGCAACCTTCTCTGGAGAGAATGAAGGGCAGCCAGGGGTTGAGAGGACAGGGCCATGTGTCTGGCGTTAAAACAGGTTGATTCCCAACGCACTGCTCTATCAGGGGGACTCAGACATTGATGTGGGAATGAGAGCGGCCACCGGGACCGCAGACTCCAGAGCCACAGGGCTCGATGGGCATTCCTGCTCTGCTGTAGCTCTAAGTGGATGACTTTTCCTCTTCCACTGTTGTTTTCTTCATCTGCCTGAAGGGGAATAATGAGAGTAACTTCCTACTACAGTCCTGGCACCAAAGCACCCCCAGTTAGTCACCTTTCCCTGTGGCCATGTTCTTTGACGTTATAGTGTCCCCGACTAAAGGCACAAAAAATTGCTCTCCCCGATGGCTCTCCCAGCCATAAACAGCGCATCCTGCTCCTGCAGAAGGACTAGAACTCAGCTCTTAGCATCCACATTGGACAGCTCACAACCACCAATGACTCCAGCTCCAGGGGATCCATTGTCCTCTTCTGGCCTCCACGGACAACTGCATTCACATGCACACATGCACAGTACACACTAATTTAAGTTGTTTAAAAACATCTTTTAAAATAGACATTGCTATTCCACCTTGAGTTTCTACCTATTAGGACTCACTTTGGCCACAGATAAGGAAGGGAGAAAGGAAGGGAGCCAGTTCAGAGCCTGAATGTTTCTCTCATTGGTATGGAAGGAATATTCCAGAATATTGCAGAGCCAGGTCTGGCTCCTGAAGAGGAAGGCACAGAGCCCAGTTGAGCTCAGACAAGATCAACTAAGGCCCAGGCAACCATCAAACAAATCTGTGACAGTGGATATTCATTGTTTTGAGCAACTGACTTTTGGGGTTGTTTGTTATACAGCAATTTTATGGTGAGTGCTGACTGATACATTTCTTAACAGAGTAAGTGGAGGATTGAACAAATCAGGGCCTGCACAGCCTGAGCTCCAGACTGGGGTACAGCAAGAATTCACTGAAGGTCCGGCTGCTTCTGTTGCATTTGTTGTTACTCCCCTCTACTGGGAAGGGGTGGGGGGTGGGGATGGTACATGGAAGTCAGAGGTCAAGAGATGCGAGGTCTGAAGTGTCCCTGCATTCATCACGTCTTCTGGAAACAGCTCCAAGCCGCAAGGCCCAGCATGGAGCAGCTGCTTTTATTGCACTTTTGAAATCCATTGTAATTAGAGAGCGAACTGGCTTCTGGCATCCCAGACACCAGACACTGGCCGGGTGCGGCCCCCAGGCTGAGGGTAAACACTTTATAATCATCATATTTCCCATGAACCTTTGCTTTCAGTTCCTTCAAATTAAGTCTCAGCCCCCAAAGCCATCGATTCCCTGTCTCTGGAGAGGTGGTTAAAGTCTACCTGGCAGGATGGAGGCTTCCAGTTCCCTCTTTCAGTAGGGGCTCCCACATGGGGGTCTGCATGGTCGACTCTATGGTCCTTGGGGACTTACCTCTCCATCACTGGCCAGTGAGAGGCTGTTTCACCAGGCAGCCACCAGCCAGGCTACTGGACACAGGGTGGCAGAGAACCATGCAGGAGGGACTCTGTCACCCTTCCCAGGCCTAGATGAGTACTGTAATTTCCCAAGTACACTCATTGTGGGGAGATTGTTACCAGTCAAGGTGAGAGAAGGTGAGGCTCACACAGTCTGGTTTTGCCCTGTCTCAGGGTCAAGAGTCTAGCTAGTGTTAGGCCAAAGGAATCTTTACACGACTGGGATCCCAAAGTAGAAGCCTGGTGCCAGGCAGCCCTTGCACGAGCAGGAGGCAGAGGAGGCAGAGAAAGTGTAGAGAGCAGTCTTAGGAAAAAGCTTCAGCAGGGAACTTGGTGATTGACATAAAAATCAAAATGAATCCTAGAACACATAAGAGGGGAAGACAAAAGCTGGTCCTGGCAGCACCGGCCGCGAATGGCCACATCGTGAATCCTTGCAAGAGCACAGCAGCAGGGTAGGAGATCACGTGGGTCCGGACCCAGAGCTGGGCTGGCAGGACAGGGTGAGGAGGCAAAGAAAGCAGGAAAGAGAAGCAATGCTGGCAGGCCTGGGCAGAGCCAGTCTGTCCCTGTGCAAACCCACAGCTAATCCATGTCACCCTCTCATCCATGAAACCCAGGGACAGAGGGCCACCTGGGCCACCCCAGCTGTACACTCCCTGTCTGCTTCCTTCTGACTGTGGGTCTCTTGGGCACCCGATCTAAACTCATTGCTCAAACCGGCTCACCCAGACTCTCTGCCAGGCCCTGCTTTTCTCTCTACTTTCTCCAGGCTGGGATGCCACCCAGGAAGTCACCGGGGAGGCTCCTAGAGGTCGGACTCAGGATCTCCACAACTGCACCATGCCTGCTCAGAGCCTCTGTGTCGGCAAACAGCAGCGGGAAACTGGGGACAGCCTAGATTCCAGGCAGGGGTCCCTCAGGAGCAGCTAAGGTGGCCCCTACTCCGGGGACCACCTGCCCCAGGGGTGTCCTCTTCTCTGCTGGAACCGAACCAACTAACCAAGCGGGCACCGTGAGGAGCTCTCCAAGCTGGGGATGTGAGTGTGTTAATTAATGAATTAGCTGTTTAATTAACATAATTAGGCCTCATTATTTTCCTTGCATCTATCGTCAATTTTCCAGCAATTAAAGGGATGGTGGCGGCCTCAGGATCCAGTAGTCAAGGCTGCCTTAGCTAGAGTACCAGGCTGGGCCCAATCCTGGGCTCCAGGTAGCAGGCGCTGAGCCTGCACACAAACTCACGCATGCCCAAAGGGAAGGGTCTGAGTTTGAAGATTGGTTCATTCATTTATTGAGCTCCTATGGACTCAGGGTATACAATCGTCACCAGCATACATAAGGACATTGAAGCAGGTTGAGGGGGACAGCAAAGGTCAGCCACTGAGAGGACGATACCCACACTCACACTCCTGGCACCGCAGGCAGTCCTGGTCCTCCCAGGGTGCGTCACAGCCGACTAGCCAGCCTGCCCAAGAGCACTCTCTCTTCATTCTTAGTATAGGGTCTGTGATAGAGCCCTGTGGCACACCATTAGGGACACATCTTCCAGGTAATCTGATGACACCTAAGTCAGTGGCTTGGGAACTGACTCCACAGTCCGGGACTGGTCCCTGCAGCTCTCCATTCACTTGGCGTCATGCCCTTGCTCAGATATGAAAGCACTGGCCTGGGGAACTTGGGCACGTGACCTGTGTCCCGTCCCCGCCCCCCCGCTTCCCCCCCCCCACGCCGCCGCCCCGGCTTCTAAGGGACAGAGCTATGTTTATCTCTGTCTTGCTTTATCTGCAAATGCTCAGCCGTCACTCCATGTGCTGATTCCACCCCCTGATTTGATGTTGATCTAGTAAATTCTATTACCACCTCCTCAACAAGTACTGAGACAGACCTCTACACAGCTTCACACACGCACTCACACACACACACACACACACACATCCACACGTGCCGACTCAGGCCCTTGGCCATAGTGGCTTCTACATCCTCATCAAATTCCTGATAAGGTGAATGAGGCAGAGCCTGCAGCCCAGCCTTGTACACTAACACTGGAGCAGCTGCATCTGAACCGAGGATGGAGCCCAACATCTGGGGAAGGATGAACTACCTGCCCCCACTCCAGTCTGTGACAATCACCTCCTCAGAAAACCAAGTGGCTTATGGGAGCAGAGACTTTATGACCACAGGCCACAGCAACCCCCAGTCAATTCCTACAGCTTCAGTCCTCCATCCACCACCCCTGAGGTCCCAGGTTCGGGATTCATTTCCATCCTTTGCTATGTGACCTTAGGCAAGAATCTTCACCTCTCTGAGTCATTTTAATTCCTGAATGGTGCTAGGTATTTATCGTTTTATTGGGTGGATCCAGGCCCTGGTTTGCAACTGGCACTCAGTCAAGGCTGTTCCAATCGGTCACCTGATCCTCTCTGTTCCATTCATTTCTGATGGGTGAGCCCCATGGCCCCCTCCAAGCGTCCTTCTGTGTCTAGATTTGGGTTTAGACCCCATGCAGTCTGTCTCCTGACTCAGATCCCAGTGCCCACAAACATCATCTGTGTCATGAGTTGAGGTCTACCCTTTCTGTGGTGTCCCCCTCCGCCACAGTGGCCTCTATGCAAACCTGTGCCAGAGCTTCTGTCATTAACCTGTGTTGCAGATAAGGAAACTGAGGCTGAGAGAAACTGAGTCTCATTCCAAGAGCACAATCTGATAGTGGTTCTAGATCAGGCTGCCACCAGCATGGAGCAAGGCCGATCCCAGCCGGGTTGTTCTAGAGCAAAGCTGGTGGGACCCTGTGTGGAGAGGTGTCCTCTGAGGTGTGAACATGAAGAAAAAGAGAGGAGAGGGTGGAAGAAGCAGGAGGGAGCCTTCAGGGACAGCACTAAGGACGGACACGGCAGGTGTCTGAGGGAAGAGTCTGGAATTGCTGCTGCGAAGGCTCTGGGTAGCTCTCAGCCCGCAGGATGGAGGACATGGGTACAAGTACAGGCGACATCAATGTAGAAAGCGTTAGTGTGGTGTGACAGTTTGCACTTTGTTAGTTGGGAAGCCTGGGCTGAGAAGTCATTGGCTGGACACTTAGAGATGTCCTTAGTGGAGGGCAGAGAGGTAGGGGCATGGTGTGGCTCAAGGCAGCTGCATAGTCCAGGTTTCTGCCCAGCAGGTGGGGAAGGATGCTGGTAACAGCCATGAGGTAGGCATGGGTCTTACTGACTGGAGGGTACACCCTGGGGTCCAGGGCAACTCCAGGGAATTGAGAGACAGAATAGGAATGCTGCTCCCAGCGTGAAGATGGGAGCTTAGGGGTAAGGAGGGAAACTGAGTCACATTGCACAGACTCAGAGGCCTATGGGTATCCGAAACTAAGGCCAAGGTCTGAGGGGTTTTGAGACAGGGTCTCAGATTCTGATCTTCCTTCAGCTGTTAAAGCACTGGGGTGACAGGCATGTGCCACCAAACACCCTAAAACATCTGCTTTTTATCAGCTACTCTATTTCTCTGAATCTGCAGCAGTGGCAGCTGCATGTCCGCGGTGTCTTTTAAGTCCTCACCGCATTTGTGAGAACAAGCTCACGAAGAGCCCCCCACCAGCACCTTGTCCCCGTGATTCTTTTAGCACAGTGCAGCTATCTGTAACATGTGTGTCATCCTTGGGGTCAAAGACACATAACCACGCATTTGAGTCAGAGACCATGGTTCCGGGTCCTAAAAGTGACCGCTGCCCAGACAACCAGGAGAGCTCAGGATTGGAACCAGGAGACAAGACAGCCTAGAGGACGTAGGCCATCAGAAGTGACACACCAGAGGCAAGGATGGCTCCAGGTACCCTGTGTTCTGCTTCCAGGTCACCAACCCCTCTGGTTAAGAAACGGTCTAACCTGAAGCACACCCACAAGAGCTCTCTAGGTTTCAGACCTGCTATTCAGGCGGTATATGGGGGGAGGGGGCTTTTAATTATGGTGACACACACACACACCCAGAGGTCCCTGGAGCCCTCTTCCTCACCACCCCTACAAGTGGCCACCAACCTGCCTTCCAGGGAGAGAATTCTCCATGCATAAAGCATGTATGAGACTCATCCAGGACATGTCCTGCTGTGCCCACTGGTGGTCCTAGGGCAATGCTCTGCATTTGCGCTGTTCTGCTGTAGGGCTGTGTGGCCTAGGCAGGGGCTAGGCACTGTCACTGTGCACATTGTTTCCTTCTGTCTTTTTTTTTTTTTTTTTTTGGACAGGGTCCCATGTAGCACAGGCTGGCCCGGAGCTCACTATGCAGCTGACCTTTGAGCTTCTCATCCTCCTGCCTCCATCTCCTGAGTGCTGAGACTACAGATATGCACCACTGCACCCAGTTTATGTGATGGTAGGAAAGAGCGTAGGACCCCATGTGTGCTAGGCAAATGCTCTGCCCACTGAGCCGCATCTCAAGCCTCTGGTCACACTCTTTATACGTCTCCCTGTACACGATGTGTGTGTATACCTACACTATTATGTACATATCAGTACAAAACACCGGGCCTTCTTATGCAGCAGCATTGGGTATTAAAGCTCTCAATATCCATAGCCCAGAGTAGCATCAGGCCATCAGTCTGTGACAGGCTGAGGCAGGGGGATTGCTGCAAGTTTGAGGCCAGCCTGAGCTACAGAATAAATTCCCTATCTCTCTGTTCTCACGTCTGTTGAAAGTAAGTTTTAGCCTAGGAGTGACTTTGCACCCTCAAGAGACTTATAACCATGCTTACGGTGGCCACCACAGCTGTGGGTGCTGATGGCATCTCTTGTACAGAGACAGGGATACTGCGAACACACTAGAGTGTCAAGTCAGCAAGTTCCCTATGCCAAGAAAAGACCAGGGTAGACCCTGCTCCAAGTAGTCCCTGCTTAGCATGTCTGATAAAGACTGGAGATTCAATAGGGCTGGCAACTTCAACACCCAGACTCACTACCCAAGGAACTTAAAGAGACAGATGAAGGGTTTGCAGTGTCATTGGGAGACTGATAGAGTGCTATGGCAGAAGCTTCCAGAACCAGAACAAACGGAGGAGACAAGATGAAGCCTGCCTGGGTATTTAAGCTTAAGCAGGAGGGGAAGGGCAAGTGAGCAGAGGAGCCAGGTGAGCAAAGCCGCAGGTGTGATGTCTCAGGGGGGACTGCTGCCAGGGAACAAGCGACTTCTTGTGAAGCAGCATGAGGTGGCTTCGACAGCCAGCAAGCAGGAACAACTGACTAGAGGAGACCACACTGAGGGAACAAGGAGGAAGGAGTGTTCAAGGCAGTTGGGAGGAAAGAGGGAGGGGCAGAAGCCTTCCCAGGGCTGCCCAAGGCCTGGGTTGGAGGGAGACCGCTCCCCAGTTCCTCCTGAGGCACAAGAGCAAGAGCCCTGGCGAGGGGGTGAGTCCCAGCAGCAGAGAGGCACTGGCATTGTGTATCCCAAATGCCAGGTAGCATATGGAGAATTCTTGTGACTTCCTGGAGGTCCTAATGCTTGGAATGGCAGCCTAATCCAGGTGGGGACAGCAGGGCAGCTCTGGGCAGGAAGCTGCAGTGATTTTCACGGATTAAATACGGTGAACGAGAATAGAGGTCAAAGGCTGTCACTATTTCTAGTCTCCTGGAGTCTGTGCTGGAGTGCCTTGTAAGCTCACATTGTCTGTCAGATCCTGAGGTCCTTTCCATGGCCCAGTGGGATCACCAGGTGGGACCCTGGTAACCAACAGTGATAGTAACTGGCCAACCAGCATCCTAGTGGGGTGAGGTCCCTGCAGACTCTGCCTGGCACGGTGCCTCACTCAGCCAGACTGGCTATCCTGGCTCCCTGGGGCAGGGCCAGGCCTCCTGGGTGTTCGAAGAGCTCGTTATCCCGTCAGCCCTGGAGCCGCACCTGCTCTCCTGGTCTCCTGTGATCTCAATTAATCCGTCCTGCCCTGATTAATTAGCAGGGTTAATTATGACGGCTGCTGCCGCTGATGCCTGAGAGAGAAAGCCCATCCAAGTGGTGGAATAGATACCCAGCCCGGGCAAGGCGGGTCTCCCCTGCTGACACCCCCTTACACACATACAGACAGCCCTGATTCGCCCAGAACCTAGGCCAGGAGCTCAGGACGTCATCCCTGTGGGGACTTCCAAGAGCTGGCCTAGCAGTCCTTTCGGGCATTGCCTGAGACAAGAGGACAGGCCCATGACTCTGGGTTGCGCTCCTTCTAGGCCTCATGTTAGATGACATCTCAGGCCTCGCCTCTGCACATCTCTATGATCTCACAAAAAGGAACCCAGGATACCATGCTGGCAGGGAGCCCTGGCCCACACTTGCCCAGCTGATACCTTATGCCTGCCTTTGCTTCTAAACCCAAGGACCACCATGGACTGGGAGACTAGCCTCCAAGAAGGGTTCAAGGTCATAGGTGAGTTGCTGTGGTCAAGCCATGCCTGCCTTGTCTTCTATACGGAAACTACCTCCCAGACCCTAAGAGGCCCCATCCTGAACCCTTCTCTGCACCTTCAGATATTGCCTGGGTGTGGCCCAGGCACCATCATCAGATGCTGGCTGGGTGTGGCCCAGGCTGTACCAGCCTTTCCCAGTAGCTGAGCCTGCAGACCACCCAAACCCCAGATCCCTTCCCCAATCTCTCTCCCTACTCCATGTCTGTCCACTCCTCTGAGTTCTACGCCTTCCTCACCAGCCAGAGTCACCTAACCAGTACCTGGCTGGACTGAACTCAGCCTCATCTAAGCTGGACCACCCCACCCCATACCCTCACATCTCCTCTGGGCACCCATCCATTATCCTCCTGGCCAAACCATGATCCATTACACCGCCCGCGCCTGGCAAAATGTATCATTACCTGTACCCTCGGCACTTGCCAGATCAATCCACTTCTTAAATGTAGTAATAGAGGAGAGGATTAGGTACTAGAAAACTCATTATGAAAATGGCGTACTCAAATTCTTTAAAGGTGATATTTCATAAAATAGACCCGGCCTGCCGCGTGCCTCAATCATTCTTTTTAATAGCTCAGTAGCAGCCAGAAAATAAAGTATTCATGAAGATTGAAGAAGATGAACCCATGAACTTCAATTTAATTGGTGCAAATTAAAACGATCCATCTTTCCGCGCTGTCCGTCTATCTCCAATCAGCCCCACGCTGCACGTCCGGCACCCTGATTACAATTATCTTTTAATAGGAAAACTTGTCAGTTTTTGTGTGATTTACAGAAGCTTGAGCAAGCTTATAGGTATCAGATAGGGCCTGGGTGTGTGATCCTCCTCCTGGCTCCCTGGCTCTGGAGAAACTGGGTGGAGGTGGGGGAGGTGCTGTCCAGTGGGTGGGAGAAGGGCCCGGTGGACCTGGGGCATCCCTGAGTTTGTGATGTGGTATGTCTCTTCCACAGGCCGTCTCCTCCAGGACCATAGCAGGTGGACAAGGAGTAGTGGTGGCTACCATCACTCCCAAGGCCAGGAAAGTGTCCCTCTGCCTCTCTCCTCATCTCTCGCTATTCCCTAAAGTCCCTCCTAGGAGACCCTGTGGGCACAGATACATGAGATTTCCTGGTGATGAAAAGCCTGACATATGGTGAGAGTTAGTTATCTGAGGAAGTCCCCGAGGATGATGACAAACAGGATCCTGATCCTCAGGAACCATCCTACAAGATCCAAGTACGGTGGTTAACGCCATCAGAGACTGCTGCAAAGAGATACAGTGACTCAAAGAGGTTGTCCACTGGCCCATCGGTACTATTTGGTTCACCTTGAAACACGTTCATTTGGCTGTTCATCTGCCCATCCATTCATCCGTCCATCCAACCGGTAAAACTGATAAATATCCAGTGTTGAATATCAAGCATTGAACCAAGTTGGCCAAGTGACCATGGCAGGAAGGCCATTCTAAACCATGGCACCCACACAGGGCTGGTTTGCCTGCTAGCTATTACCCCTTTAAAATTATGAATAAATTTTTATTAGTATTTCTATCTATTTTTTGAGACAGGGTCTCTCTACATAGCCATGGCTGTCCTGGAACTCATTATGTAGACAAAGCTGGCCTCACAGAGATCTGCCCGCCTCTGTCTCTCTGGGATTAAAGACTCAGCTACATGAACTATTTTTAAAGCATTTTTAAAATGTATTTTATGTGCATGGGTGTTTGCCTGCATGTACATCTATGTGTCACGTGCGTGCCCGATGTCTTCGGAGACCAAAAGAGGATATCAAATCTCCTGGAACTGGAGATATTAATGTTATGAGTCACTGTTGGGGGCGCTGGGTCCTCTGGAAGAGCAGTCAGTGCTCTTAACCACGGAGCCATCTCTCGAGCCTCTTAAATGAAATCTTAATTTCACAAATAACCAGTGAACACATTCCCATGTAAAACTAAACAACTCAGATGAAGTGCTCAGCCTGGGCGCCTCCAGCAGTGACCCAGCCTGAGTCATGACTTTCCAGATTCCCCTCCATCCAGATTGCTAGTGCTCACAGCTCAGAGATGGAAGGAAAGGTGCTCTGGCAGTTGGGAGCCAAAGAACCACACAGCTCTGAGGTGGGGAAGACACCCAAAGCCGAGCCAGAGTGTTACAGTGTAACAGCTCTACTCTGCTCAGCTCCAAGGGGAGAAGTTTCCCTGGTGTTGCTGCTCTGAGCGGAGAATATCCTGGCTGAACTGAGGTGTTCTTTGCTATGCTTTGCTGATCCAAGAACAAAGTTTTGCAGTTTCATGCAGCAAATCTTACAAAAGAGATTTATTGGGAGGGAAAATCCCAGGGGCGTGGCTTCCTCTCTAGGGAGAAAGGAGCAGCTCCAGCTGTGCGGCGAACTGAGCAGAATGCAGTACTTTATATAGGGTTTCTTGCGGAGAGTGGGGGCGGAGCTTTCCAGGGTGACCTGGGATTGGTAGGATTTTGAGCTTTGAGATTGGTGGGTTTATAAGCTCAAGGATTGCTCAGTGTTTGGTGGGTTTTAGCTCAGACTTTTCACCCTGAATTGACCTGAATTGACCACTTTGGGGCTGGAAATAGCCATTATGGCAGTTAGAATAGTCTGTGGGAGGGATTAGCCACTCGTGCCTCTAGGGGCTTACACTGACTTCAGGTTCTGCTAAATAAACTCTGAAACTATATCCAGAGAGGAGGGAGCGGGAGGGGGCCTACACAGCTGTGTAGATGTTTTGGCTTTATTTCTTAATTTTCAGTGGCCACACCCTACCTATTCCTCCCTGACATTTGTTTCTCCAGCCTGGTGTCCCAACCAACACAGGCTCTGCCGGCTGGGCAGGTAGTGAGCAGGGAGCCACTGGGGGCAGCCTCAGAACAGCAGGTAGAAGGTGAAAGCAAGGGCCAGGGCTCAGCCCAGCTCGCCAGCTCCAAAACGCCTCTGGCTTCAAACATGGCCAAAGCAGGGAGAGCCAAGTGCAGGCTCAAAGCATCGGCTTCATGTTCGCTACCAGGAGGGATCCCTGTACATGTGCTAACAGCAGCAGCAGGACCTGTGTCACTGTTCTGCTTGAGTGTCCCCACCAAAACTGCCATGGGTCCATCCCCTGCCCTGACTTCCCGGGCTGGGGGATGGGCAGCCCGTTCTGTACCTACACCCAAGGACTTTCACACACATGCCCCGTCCATCCTTCACACGTACTTGATACAATTATATTGTTCTTTGCTCAACCCTGACCAAGTAGGGTCTGGAACCTGGGCTCCCTAGGAACTGTCTCATTAAAAATTAAGAGTGAGCAAGGTGTGGTGTCCCACACCTTTGATTCCAGCACTCAGGGGGCAGAGGCAAGAGGACCTCTGTTGAGTTCAAGGCCAGCCTCGTCCATATCGTGAAAAAATAAAGAAGCACAGGCTGGCACAATGGCTCAGGCCTATAATCCAGCTATTCAGGAGGTGGAGGCAGGAGGGTCACAAGTTCAAGGCCTGCTGAGGCTACAACAGTGGACAGTTCAGTGAGACTCTGTCTCAAAATAAACAAATACAGAAGGAAAGCTGTGGCGTGGATGTGGCTCAGTGGTGGAGGAGGCCTAGAGCCACAGAGAAAGAAAAAGAGGAAGGAGAAAAGGAAAGGGGGAAGAAGGGGGGAGGAGGAAATGAGGGGAGAAGAAGGGAGGCAGAGAGGGAAGAAGAGTGGAGAGAAGGAGGGAGGGGGAGGAGAAAGCAAAGACAAGGGACAGAGCAATGAAATAAGAACACTAAGAGTGTTTTTGTGCATTTTCACAAACGGGCCCACTACATCTCTCAGGGCCCAGCGCCTGTGAGTTCAAGTATCCTCATAAAACCCACAAAAGAGGCTCCATCATAATACTCACGAAGACAGTCATCAGAGAGCCCTCAGGAGGATGAGGATCACAGACAGACTGGAGGAAAGCGTGCCTGCTGGTCAGCCCTGGCTGCTGCTGTGCTCACAGAGCCCCTGACTGTCATGTCAGGGCGTCTCCTGTGGAGGCCTAGCTCTTACCCAGAGGCCAGGCCATGACCTCCCTCTGTCTGTGGCCTGTAAAGTCACAGCAGAAGCATGGTCTCCTATGCCTTTCTGCTTTCAAGTCCTTAGCCTGAGTTTGTCCAATGGCTTCAGCCTAACTAAAGGGAGGCTGGGAAGTGCAGGTGAGCCCAGAAATTCCTACCACTCTGTATTTGTAAATGTGCCATTGAGGCACAGAAAGGTTAAGTGACAGCTAGCGATAGCGTGCGCATGTCACACATGTGGGTACATGTGAAGGTTCACACGCACATGTCCAGCTACATGTGGGCATGGCAACGCTACCTTCTTACACATGGGTCTGTGACCATGGGATGCCTGCCCCCTTGTTGGTGAAGCCCCAGAGGGTTGACTGGGGACATGGAAAGCTTAGCCCGAAAGGCAGCGAGGTCAAGGACAAGGTCCCTCTGTTGTTGGGCCTCAGCTACACATTGGGGATCTGCAGTGCAGCCCACACTGACAGCCCGGGCAGGGCCCTCTGATGGCACCAACCCCAGCCCACACCCCACAGGGCTCTGAAGCAAGCTTTTTCTAAAACTGAGAACTGTAACACAGTGTGCGCAGATGCTGGTGCACAGCCCCACACAAACAGATCCGAGGACACAGAGACGTGGGGCATGTTGGAAAGAAGTCTGGATTTATTCATGGAAATGGCAGTATGATGTGCTAGCCACATGCCTGCAGTGAAAAGTGCCATATAAATAAATGACAGACTGCATGTCAAAAGTGTCATGACTCGGGGCTGGAGAGATGACTCAGTAGTTAAGAGCTCTTGTTGCTCTTCCAGAGGACCTGAGTTCAGTTCCCAGCACCCACAGTGGGCAACTCACTATCCCCTATAACTTTAGCTCTAGGATATCCAACGCCTCTTCTAAGTTCTGTAGGCACACCCACGCACACAACAAAGATAAACCTGTTTTGTAAATAGTAATATAGGAAGATGCCTTGTGTGGGTATGATGGAAGATGTCCGTCCCCCGAACCCAGGCTCCCATGGTTGAACAGTTGGTTCCCCAGTTGGTGATGCTGTTTTGGGAGGTAGTGAACACTTCAGCCTCAGTTCTAGACACTCTCTCTGCTTCCGTAACGCAGGCCGATGCACTCTGCTGCCTCATACTGCTACCTGCTCTCTGAAACAGTGAGCCCAAATAAATCCTTCCTCCTTAAGCAGCTTCTTGTCAGCTGTTTGGTCACAGCCATTAGAGAAGCAACTAGTTAGTACCCCAGAGGGTTGGGGTTCCCTGGGCTTCAGTGTAGCTATGTCAACTGCTCACTAGTTCGCCTAGGACACATGGCTCATCTTTACCAAAACTCAGTCCACAGACAGGAGGAGAAAATCACTCCTGGCAAG
Source organism: Cricetomys ansorgei (assembly GCA_026225945.1). Classification (NCBI taxonomy): domain Eukaryota; kingdom Metazoa; phylum Chordata; class Mammalia; order Rodentia; family Nesomyidae; genus Cricetomys; species Cricetomys ansorgei. Next base: position 3,581,146 of record JAMJFZ010002981.1, read on the forward strand.
TCCTGGTAGCTCCCATCAGATCTGTTGTCCTCTAACACCTTCTGGATTTAGGAACACAGCTGTGCTCAGACACTTACACATCTCCCTAACATCCTGACTCACACACATGCACAGAGGTACACAGTTAGTCTGCCGGCTTTTGTTAACTCCATTAATAATTTGTTTCTACTTACCCAGTCTGCACCTCCTTAAAGAATCTCTGCTGGCCAGTCCCACCCATTGCTCAGTGAACTGCACGGCAGGAACATCACTGTCCTGCTCTGTTCCTGTCCTTGCCCAGCCTGCCTGGGCCATTCTGACATGCCTCCCCAGGTGAGGACCCAGGGAGCCAGAGGCTGGGCCCTGACGCCTTCTCACCCCTCAGTCTTGGGCTCCAGCCTATTGGCGGCAATGGGTTGAGAGGCTCTTGAAGGAGATCTGTGGAGGAGGGGGGAGCCCTAAGTGAATGTATAAAGAGCAGATGGAGCCCTGAGTGTTATAGAAGTTTATTTTTATTATGTTTAAAATGGTTGTTCTGTGCATTGTTGGGAAAAGGGCTGCCTAGGCCTTGGTATTGGTATTGGTAAACCTTTCAGGTATTGGATTCGTGTAAAAGATGTTTGATTGCTCATGATCTGCACATGCTATCAATAGAACATCTGTGGGGCTTAGGTATCAATAAAAACCCCTGAGATGAGAGATAGTTGGGATTCCACGGTCCAGTACGGCGCTTGCCATGATAGTGGCCCCTCTGCTGAGTCTGGCAGGGTTTGCAGATATGGAAATGCTTCCTTGCCTTCCATAATGAGTGATGCCATGGGTGTACTGCTACAAATGACCCCCAGTGTGAGGCAGGACATCACGCCATCTACATCCAATGTGGAGACTAGGAAGAAGAGACAGAAGCTCCAGACCTCGGAGAGTCTGGTAAAGTACGCTCAGGGCAGTTCCCAGAGGACAGAGATTAAGGTATTAATGAAGTCTCCTGAATGAAGAGGAGAGTGAGGAAGGAAATAAACCTCTATGAAGAGAAAAGGCAGTGAAAATAAGTAAATAAGAAGGAATAGACTCCAAGAGGGGGCCAGAGTAAAAGGGAAGTTCTATAAGAGAGCTGTAAATGAGAAAGAAACTCCGAGATGACCGTCATTTCCTCATCATGGAACTGACCCCAGTGCAGGAAAACCGTGTGATCCAGGAGACTCTCCCTCCGGACACTGGCAGAAACCGGCACTAGAAACAGAAACCAGAACATACTGTTCTACAAACTGAGTTTTCTGATGACTTTTTGTGTGTATGAAGCCCAAGTGAGTCTTGTGTTTGAGGTCTATGAAGAAGGTTGTATTTTCCCCATAGTGGTGGCAGAGGGGAAAGCCAAACAGTTCATTTTGGCAGGAAATTCTTCCCACCAGCCCAGGACCTCCTGTTGTGGAAGCCACGGCGTGCTGATTTAAACTGACCAGTTTTGTTTTTGTTTCTGTTCTGCAAACCAGACTCTGTCTTAAAATCTGAAAAGTATGTCCTCAGGGTCGGCACACAGAAACTGTCTTCCAAAACTGGCTGAGGTCGTACCTCATGCTGGTAGCTAAACTTGGTACTCTAAGAGTCACCATGTGATACTGGTTTTAAAGGCATGAAGAGGTCATGGAGAGCAGCTGAGGCTTGGCACTGTGACCAGCCAGGAAAGGCCATTGGTGAGGGTGCAGCCACAGTAGCAGTTGAAGACCCAGGATCGAAGGTGTCATGCAGAGAAGTTGAGGCTTGGCACCATGAAGAGAGCCCAGGAAAGGCTATTGGTGAAAGTAAAGCCCAGTTGCAGCCAGGGACCCCAGTATTCTGCCAATACCATGGGATGACCACCAAAAACAGCAGCAGCAGTGGAATGGAGCCAACCAGAGCCTGGAGGTCAAACTGCCTGTGCTACAGTGTGCAGAGCCAGAGAAGAGACCCAAGCCCTTTGGAGGAGTCCAGAAGACCATAAGAGAATTCCAGATAATTGGACACTGATAATGTTTTTCTGCTGTCCAAAGACATTGTGAAAAGCTTGATAGATGTTTGGTTTCATTTAATCCTGGCATCCTAGCAGGCCTCATAATTATTCCTCTTGTAGATAGTTTTGCAGGTATAGTGTTAGATTGTGCGTGGTTTTTGTTGTTGTTGTTTTGGGGGGATTGGCTTGTACAGAAAAGGGGGAAATGTTGTAGAAGTTTATTTCTAATTATGTTTATTATGGTTGTTTTGTGCATTGTTCGGAAAAAGGCTGTCCAGGCCTTGGCATTTTATATTGTCCGCAGGTGTTGGCTGTATGTAGAATATGTTTGATTCCTCATAATCTGCGTGTTCTATCAATAGAGCACCTGAGGAGCTTAGGTATCAATAAACCCCTGAGATGAAGCACTCGGAGTTCCACCGTCCAGTACGGCACTTGCTATGACAGTCAGTGGTTCCCTCTGCTGAGGTCTGGCGGGGTTTGCACATATGAAGGTATCTCCTTGTCTTCCTCGCTGAGCCACACCGTGGGTGTACTGCTACAGCGAGTGAATGTGTAAGGAGTGGAGAAAGCCCTGAGTGAATGTGTACCATTGACAAGGACAAAGCCTCAGACCCATGGGAGTGGCAAATCCTTCCTCTTGACCAAGCAAGGGCCAAGTAGGAGTGTTTACAAATGATGACTAGTGTGTACAAAAACTAGCCACCGCAGCTGCCTCCTCAGGTGTGGCTGTAACCCCAAATTGCCCCCACCAGAGACCTCCTACTCCTAGCCAAGAGACTCCCAGCCTCTCCTCCTCCCCTGGATGTAATAAACAAACTGAGGTTCCTTCTTGTAGCTTAGCTGATGCTGCTCCGTCAGAGGGAGCAGGTCCCATCTGATCCCGGCCTTTCCCCATTCCCTCATCTACCTATCAGGTTGTCAGGACACGGCAGAGACTCAGAATAGCAGTGGCCAATGTGTGCTTAGCTTAGGATGCGCCAGGGCCCCTCCCCGAGGGCTGCTGGTCACTCTAGCCCTCCAAAAACTCAAGGATCAGCTGATTGTTTCCTTTTTTGTTTGATTGTTTTGTTTGGTTTTTTGTTTGGTTTGGTTTTTCTAGACAAGGTTTCTCTGTTGAAACTCTGGCTGTCCTGGAACTCACTCTGTAGGCCAGGCTGATCTTGGACTCACAGAGATCTGCCTGCGTCTGCCTCCAGAGTGCTGGGATTAAATGTGTGTTCCACCATCGCCCAGCTTGTTTTTTTGTTTGTTTTTATTTGTTTGTTTTTTGCTTTTTAAGCCACCATTTCACTCACAATCCCATACTGATTTATGGCAGGATTAGGTGAGCTGGAGGCTCATCCTCCGGTAAGAAGGTAATAGAACCTTCAGAAGGTAGGGGCCTGCCTAGAGAAAATAGGTCTGGGAGGGTCTTGTTTGGTATAAACTGGCTGGCTCTGGCCAAATTTTTATTTTTCTTTATCAAGACAGGATCTAGCTGTGAAAAACTGCCTACTGTTTTTCCTTTCCCAGGGAAAGGGCAATATAGCTGAAGGCAGCATGCTTGGGAAGGACATTTGACATAAACATGATTGGTTCCGAAGTGGGGGACCCCTTCCAGAGCCAGGTTCTCAGCAAGCGAAGTGTCCACTGCACCACTCAAATTCTCGAACCCTTTCCAACCTTGTCCTACGTGGATGACTCAAGAGGGCAGAAGAAGAGGATGGGGGCTGCTGCCTCAAGGGATCCCCTGAAGGGTGCTCACTTTCTTCCCAAAACCCTTTCAGCCTGGTTAGGCACCAGCCGTGTATATACACACAAGTTTTGCATTTGAGCCCCCCTTCCCCAGTTAAGAAGAAGTGAAAGAGAGAGCTTACACTCTGGGCTCTAAGCTGCACATGGGAGAGTGGAGGGCTGGAGGGGTTCTGGGGCTCCCTCCTCCATGTAGTACTCTTGTTCCCAGCCACCAGGACACTGGCAAACATGGTCCACACGCTATCCTTCCTCAGGAGTGCTGTCATCAGTTCAGATGCCCTCACCCAGTGAGTGATGGGTTATCAGCAAGGTCCACAGGCCAGTCCCACAGGAGAAGACTCAGGGTGCCACCAGGGCACCAGGACCTCCTCTTGGCTTCATCTCTAGGAGCCCTACTTAAGAAGGCACTGCCATGGTTGAGAACTCACCCCTCTGTAGCTGAATACTGGGTACTTGAAGCTGTGGGGTACCCACGGTGACACTGATACTGAAGGTCCCAAAGAGTTCTCACAAGCTCCCAGCCAGTTGAGCATGGGGGTGTCAGGTCAAAAATGGAACCCTGTGGGTTAAGGAGATGGCTCAGCTGGTTCAGTTCTTGCTACACAAGCACAAGGACTTGAGTTCAATTCCCAGAAACTACATATAAAGTAGGCTCAGTGGCATCTGTCTGTAATCCCAGTGCTGGGGAGACAGAGTCATGCAGATCCCTGGAGCTCACTGGCCGGCCAGCCTATCCAGCATGGCGGGATGTCTGGGCCTGTAGGAGACCCTGTCTCAAAAATCAAGGTAGATAAGACCTGGAAAACAACACCCGAGGTTGACCTCTGACCTCCACTTATGCATAAACACACATATGTGTGATATGCACTCACATGCACAAAATAGAATCTTCGGCCAGGTTATTTCCTAGAGGTATCCAAGAGTTCGAAGGCCACTCCAGGGTCACCGTGTCCCTTCTCAAATGAATCCCTGGAAGGGGCAGGGTTGGCAGATGGAGGGATGCTACCTGTTAACCTGGCTGAGCAGAGTGACTCATTTAGTCATAAGGGCCCAGTGGATATCCCTGCAGCTCTCTGCCCCTTCCCCAGCCAAGATAAAATGCCAAAAATTCAGCCAGGAAGATCGAGAGTTCTAGGCCAGCCTGGTTTATATAGTGAGACTTGTCTCGAAAATAAAAATAAAAATAAAAATTTAAAAAAAATTTTTTTTTTCAGATTTAATCTTAATGGAAAAGACTATGACTTGAAAGAAACAGAGACCATGGTGGTCAACTCCACTGAAGTCTGCTGTCTGGAGAGCATGTGACAGCGGAGGTAGGGGGTGTCATATATGGGGACCCCGCACCTGGTATCCTGGCCCTGGGTGCTGTGCTGTCAGAAGGGAGGCCAGGCCAGCGGCTGGTGAAGTAGCCGGGCGGCAGAAGCAGGAACCCAGGGCTCGGAGGCAGCTGCTGTCTCCCGTCCCAGCCCTGTACCCTGATGTGGCTGGCGCATTACATCAGACCGCCCTTGTTTTTAGCTGCCGTGTTAGACAGGGAGGACTGAGGAGGGCACCCTGTCTTTTAGGGTGCAGTGTGTAGCAGTTCACTGCAAATGGAAACATTCCCTTGTAGACAGAGGAGGGGGCTACCAGGACTTGGGAATAAAGACAACCACAAGTCTCAGAAGTTCTGGAAACTGACAAGAGTCACAGGGCCCCTCCCAGAGGAGATGTAAGCAAGAGCAATGCCAGAGCGACTCACGGGAGGCCAGAACTGCCCGTGGTTGTCTGTGGAGCGTCTTCACCCAGGCTGGGGTACACTCTTCAGTGGTACAGCTGTCTTTGGGTCACCTATGCTCCTGTAAATGACCCAGTTAACTCACTGGCTCCCTAAGCTAGACCTGGGCGGAGTCATCCCTCTGCTGCCACTGTCCTGTCTCCTGTGAATGGATGTTTGCTCATGTCTCCCCAGGAAAAGTCACACAATAGCACCTACGCCACGGGCCGTGGGATACCTGGGTCTGGGAACTGAGGTGCATGTGGGAGTGGGAGCCTGCCATCAGTCAGGGTCAGTGACCCTGGTGGTCAGGGCACAGCACTGCATTCGTTCAGTGTTTGGAGGGGAGTTGGAGAGTGGAACAAGGCAGAGACTCACTCTAGCCCAGACTGGCCTCGAGCTCATGATCCCCCTCCTCATCTACCCAAGCACCACCTCCTGCTGGAGCCTGTGTGCTCTGTCTACCGACCTGGAGTTACTGAACCAGTGTCAGGACCCTCTGTGCAGAAAGACAGGATACGCCAAACAGCTCGGAGCAAGAGTCATGCTCATGCTAACACCTGACATCTCCAGTTTAGCATGGGGCCAGCACCCAGATCTCAGGGAGCAGGAGAACCTCTGAGCTTTAGCCCATTGCCAGCAGCTTCCTCCTGCATACTCAGGAAGAGCTTCTACACATCTACCCCACTGCCTCACGCTGCAGGTGACACCTGCTTTATTTCCCAGAGAGAAGCCCAGCACTAGGTGGAACAGTTCTGGGTTCCCTACCCTGGAACTTCTCAGCTCACCGGCTGAGAAATTGAGTAACCCCGCAATCATGCCCCTCTCCTGACCTGGAGAAGCCCACTCTTCCCTTGTTTCCATTTTATGATCAGCTAAGATTTCCCTAGTGCTGCCAAGAACCGATATTCAGAAATAAGTATGTAAATCCTTTGTAAATGTATGCTAATTACTTATTTTTAATTATAATGTAAATAAGTAATTACTGAATAATTTTAAAGTATTTACACGGGGGTGTGTGATTTAGACACTAACTTGTTATAAGATATAAAAACTATGAATTATACAGTAATTATGGCCCAATTTACATGCTAAGGCCAAACACAATTACGTAAGCAAGAGAAATGTAAACAATCAGGTGGTTCTGTGGTAGTCACAGGGAAATAAGTGAGCTGCTTTTTCCCCCACAGCCTGAGTGCCGGTGAGGCTGTGTGCCCCCTCGGCTCAGTGGCGACATCAGGACACAGAAGGCACCTGTAAAGGGGAAAAATAAATCACAAAATAAAGAGAAAAGAAGGGCCAGGGTGTGGCTCAATGGCTGAGCACTCACTGGGCCTGAGCAGGCACACCATGGCCCTAGGTTCTATTCCCAGCATGCAAAAGAAGCCATTAAACGTTGCCAGGCTGGGCTTGTTCAGAGGAAGGCCAAGCCTCAGAACGAGGCCCTGTGGCCCTGTGCAGAGTGGCCTTGAAGACCCCTCTTGCCTTACACATGGTAACTGTTTCAGGCCTCTAAAACTCTCCCTACCAGGTTCATGGAGCTGTGCCCTCGGTCTCTTCTGTTCTTATTGCCTGACTTACCCTGTGAGACCTGTCAAGTCACACCTTCAGTTCCTGCCTCTTCCTCCAGGAAGCCCCCTGGGCTGTTCTGCCCAGCCCTAAAGGTCTGGCCATGTGCATACAGCCTCCCATACCTCTAATCACTAATAGCCACCGTATCGAGATATGTGTTTGTTGCAAAGCCAGCCCCTCCCTCCCCGACTAGCTGGGAGTCCCTTGAAGTCAAAACTCAAACTCACCTTCCCATCACTTGCCCAAGTCAGAGATGTGGGGCTGGAGCCCAAGGCTGGCTGGCTCACTGAGAACCTGAGTGGGGTGCCCCAGGTCAGTCCACAGCCTGGTCTTCCCTGGAGAAAGGCTTCTCTGCTGATGGTTGACACTGCAGGTGGGGCCTGGGACTTGTCTTTGGCCCCTTGAGGCCTACTGACGACTGAGCCACCCGAAGAAGAGAGGATTCAGCCCTACCAGTGTAGCCTTGGACCCTTCTCCCTGAACCTGTTGCTCAATTTACTGGGCATCTACTCTGACATAGCTCCTGGCCAAGGCCTAGCCCTGCAGGCTGGGTGCTTGCTCTCAGGCTGCTGGAACCAGGCAGTGGTGAGGGGTGTCTATCCTGCTGTGATCTCCTGGAAACAGTGGGCCTGTGTCTCCATCCCTGAGCGGTCCCCAGGAGCATGCCACTACATCAGTCCCCTCCAGTTGTCACACAATTTAGAGCCCCCAGAGACAGACAAATCTATATATAGATTCCAGCTCATCTTTTCCTCTTGCCCGGGAGGACTTGCTGGTCATTTAGCACGGTCATTAGCTACGATTTAAGGGCACCAGCATGGGACCCAAAGGATAGAGGGTCCTGTTGATGAGCCTCAGGCTAGCAGTTCTACAGAGGAGGTCATCTCAGCCATCCTCCTGCCTCTGAAGCCCTGGCTCCGAGCTCAGTCATGTGAAGCCTTTCTTTTCTAATCATAATGAACTAAAGACCCATGCTGTCTGTCCCTGGTGATTATGGTTTAGTGGCTGGTCCTGAAACAGACCTCCTCTGTTCCAGTCCTTATGCAGAGGTGGGTACAGAGAGCATCAGCACACTTCAAAAGGTCACACAGCTTGAGCTCTTGGGCTCAAGTCCATCTCTCTAGTCTGGGATATTGCTTCTAACCAGCCAATTTGAGTCTCCTACACTCCAAGTGAAAAAGGTCTTGCCCAGTAGTGGCCAACTCAGCCTACTATGACTGGGGAGGAAGCCAGTCCTGGCACAGAGAGGCCTTGGCAAGGGGCAGAGCCACAAACATGGACATTGCCAGGGCTTCGACCCCTCGCACAGCTATTTCATAGCCCAGGAAATCCCGCAGTCCCCTGAGTCATATTTTTTTTTATGGCCATTGCTGGGTGCTATTCATTTTATTACACTTTTGCTGTTATTCTCATCGTTGGCGCATAAGCAATGCGGTCAATTCCCTTTTACGTGCCCCGGCATTTCAGATTCATCGCCAGCCGGCGTGGCGCTGAGTGGTTACACGGTAGAGTGTTTGGCTAATAAAATACATAAAGCAGAGATAGGAAAATCAATGCCTTTGTTAATAATGCTTTGCCATCTCTCACGCAGGCTCGGGGAGGGGCTGCCCACCGAGCCGGCGCCAGAGACCCTCAGGGGATGTCTGCCCTGGGCACTGGGCACCAGCTGGCCCTGCTGCCTGAGCCCTTCACCCAAGGGGACAGCAGCCAGTTGGGAGCCCCAGGCAGGCACCTCCAGACCACCCATTCCTTCCCAGTGTTACTCAGGTTCTGAAACCTGGCTGCTGAACTCCATAGGGCTCAAGGAACTGGCTATGAAGACGAGGATATAACGCTGAAAGGTGCCTGAACACACAGAGGCCAAACGTGAAGTCAAAACAAACATGTAGGGAACCCAAGGCACTCACCCGTGTTGTCTCCCAAAACTTCACTACAGCCTTGTTCTGAACTCACAAATGCACTGTCACAGCTCAAAATGCAAAAGCATTACTCTCCGAAGCACCTAAGCTTGGACTCAGGACTGTTGGAAGCAGGTTTTTGTTATGTTTGTTTATTTATATGGGGGGCGGGTGAAAGGGCCAAAATGTGCAGATGGAGGTCAGACACCTGAGAGAGCTCGTTTCTCCTTCTACCATGTGAGTACTGGTGATCAAATTCAGGTCGTCAGACTTGGCAACACGCACCTCTGCACTCGGAGCCAGCTCACTCCCTAGACTCTTCTGCGGTTCGAACTGCAAGGTTGTTACTGTATAAAGTTTTCTCGCAGAAATGGAATGGCTCAATTAAGGAAGACAATGACTTTTACATTCCTACCGTCTTCCGTTGTTTGTGTCAGCCCGTGTCTTTAGATCCTACTGCGTTAGGATGTGTGACTTTTAGACACTCTTTGAGTTTCCTATTTTAAAAACCATGTATTGATGTTTGGCTTGGGATCAGCATAGGATTTCCCACAATTTCTGCAATAGCCCTAAACATACTTCTGCCACTTTGTACTCAGTATTTATGCAAAGTCGTGCTCTCAGCGCCGACTATGACAAAATCAAAATATTGATCTACTCTGAAAAATGTTGAACATGCTGCTTGTCCTACAGTATCAAATATTCAGCCAACATTTCATCCTTTATGGCAAATGTAAACAAGCACAATGCAACTAACCACTGTGCAAATTTACATTGATCTTTACTAAGTGATAAAATTATTTTAAAGAATTATTTTAAAGAATTATTTAATTAAATGATTTAATTAAAGTCAATCTCTTTATGATTTGTTGTCAGTAGAAGTTAGAGCCATGTACCTAGATTATATGCCTGTATACTAAGGGCTGCATACGATTCTTTGGGTCTGAAGAGGTTGTAATGGAACAAGTTTAAGAAGCCTTGCTCTAGAGCAGTCACGGTAGCACTCCCACCCTCGGTTCCCTTAACCATGAGGCCAGTCAAATCCCCTTCCTGTGAGAGCTACTGTGAAGGTCCATGGAGAAAGCCACACAGTCAGCACAGCCAATTTGAGCAACATGCACATCCTGCCTGGGTTGCAGCCACTGTGTCCTGAGATGAGGCATTTGCTCCCTGACATGGGGAGTGGCACCTGTCAGAGACAGCTGTTCTTCCTGCTGTCTCTTGGCTCCCAGGCTTGCTCAGCTTCCTGCATGCCATGTGAAGTCCATGTCATCCTTGTTCAAAAGCCTTGGGCTCCCCACTCCAGGCCCAGTCCTCTCGGCCTGACACCATCCAGCTCTTGGCCATTTTCCCCTAGCCCTACCCTTCCTCTTCATTCTGTGGTCCTGCAGCCCCCCCCCCCTCCAACATAATCTCCCCCACCCCACCCTGCACCGCCCCACCCCCCCTCCACCTGGCAAAGCTTTCACAGAACCTATGTTACTATTCCCCAAAAGCTCCTCTGGTTCTTCTCAGCTCCTGTTCTGTGCTCTGCTTAGCTCCTTTCTGTAAGACTGTTCAACTGTTGCAAGTCTCCTCCCTGCCTCTGAGGTTGGTGGAGTGGCTGGCATTTAAAGCTAGGATGCTCTGCTCTAGCCAGCACACATGACACCTGGCTGTATCCTTCACAGCCCATAAGATTTCCATGCCCACTTCCAAGATGAAGATATTGAGAGGGGAAGGCCTGGCCTGGGAGTGCAGCGAGTGGCACAGCAGAGCCCCACCCATGCTCCTGTACCAGTGCTAGACACGCCACCATGACCGAATCAGCTGAAAGGCCATTGGTGGCACCTACATCCTTCTCAAGCCCCCCACCCCACGCCTCTGGCCTTAGACCCAGTGAGTCCACATCTCTGAAGTTGTTTCTTTGTGTCAAATGTAGGAAAATACCAGTAGTCCCTCTCCCTGTGCTGTGCCGAGCACCAAAAGACACCAGTGAATCCCACCAGGTAGAGGCCTTTCCTATCTCCACCCCCACCCTGGGGGAAGGGTACCACCAGGCTAGGAAGGGTAAGGAGGGAGGAGCAGCATCTCAGGCACAGGAAGACCCTCGCCCTTAAACCTTGGCTTTCTCCACTGTACAGCAAGCACAGGTTACCTCTTGGGGCTGCAGAGCAAAGGGGAGACTAAATAAATGGCCCCTGTGAGGATCAGCCAGGCTCAGTGAATGGGGTGCACGTGCGCCTTTGAATGCTTCTGTTAGGAGCTGGGTCAGTTCTAGAGAGGAGTCTGAGCCATTGCTCCTGCATTCTCCCCGACAGGGAGGCTGATGAAGCACCCACTAGTAAGACAGTCGTGGGTCAGAACCCAGCTCCAGCACGCAGCCTGTCTCTCCAGTCCGCCCCAGCACCCCTCCCCCATCACCACCCTGCCCACCCTGGAGCACAAACACATAGCTTAATCCCCAGCACACACAGGCCTGACGCACGGCTTGGCAAATATTAGACTTTATTAATTTAATTAAACTTTATTAACCTTTATTAAAAATAAACCCACATTAAAATTCTCATTCTGGTCTCTGGTGGGGGTGGGGCGCTGCTTCCTTTTCAACTGGAGCTGGAGGGGCCCTCAGGGGGCAGACGTGTCCAGTGGTCCCAAGAGCAGCAGGCTCTGGGTGCCCGGCCTTAAGCTGCCCAGCAGCCAACCCCAAGCAGATCCTGAAGATTGAAGACGTTTGTTCTAGCACAGGCTCTAAGAGTAACTTCCGACCTGGGAAATCTAGGGTATTAAAAAAGAGCTCCAAACCCCACCGAATTCTCTAGAAGCCAAACCCCCAAGATTCTTCTGTACAAAGGCCTCACAAGGGTTCACTGTGTCTCTGTACAGAGCCATGCTACCAAGCCTGCAATGGAAAGGGAGCCTTGCTTCAACCCCCAAGTGGGCAAACTCTCCTGAGGAGGCTCACTGGGGTGGGGGTGGGGGTGGGTAGGGTGGGGCGGGGACATGGGACACACATTCTACAGTACAGCCTGGACCCTGCTCCCTGCTTGTACCTGACTCACAAACACCCTCTCTATGCCAGCTCCTGTCCTGAGTCTAATCTCCCAGAATTCCTGGGGAAGGTGGTTAACACTATGCCCGTTTTACCAAGGAGACTGAAACTCAGGAGGTGTGGAACCCTGCACAAGGCCACCAGGCTAAGAGGCAGAGCCATACAGAAGCCAGGAGCCAGCTCAGGTTATCTGAAGAGCTGTGGGTGGGTTCAGAAGTTCTGAGCCCAGGAAGGAAGGCAGAGGCAAAACCCAACCAGCAGAATTCCCAGGCTTCCATCCCTCACCAACCTTGAGCGCCTGGCCCCAGGAGGCAACTGGTGGACTCCATTTTGGCCAGGGGCCAAGCCACCCAATACCCCTCCCTCACCAGGGATGACCCACAAAAGATAACTAGTGGGCCACTCTGGGTAGATGATGTAAGAGCAAAAGTTAAGCTTTAAAATTTAAGTACTCTGCCTAAGATATCTGTGGAACAAGGACATAACTTCCTGAAGTGCTAGGTGGGGCTGTTCAGGTGAGATAGTCCTGAATCTCCTTTGCCCAAGGACATAACCTCTTGGATTGTTGGGTAGGGAGTGTCTAGATCTCATTTAGTTGGCCCTACTGCACCGGATGTGCTCCAAATGCACCGGATGTGCTTGGTCCCTTGTAGGCGGAGGAAGTACATCAGGGTAGATGCTTGCCACTGATTGGACCTGGTGGGAAGTGCCTTTTTAAGCATCTGTGCCACATGACTCAGTGCCATTCTGTGGGGGCTCTGGAGGTGACAGGTTCACTCCATGGGAACCTCAAAATAGATCTGGTCAGAGCCCATCTTCCTGGCCAGTATTTAATTAGTTTAATTAAAGCTTGCTTGCTTCAAATTTGGCTCAATTGTGGTGGTCTTGTTTCTCAACTGGATCTGGGATTTACAATGACCCAAAGATTGGGTGAACTCTGGAAAATGTAAAACCCCCGAGCGAGGGAGGAGCCTGGGTGTTGCAGCAGCAGGGGCAATGCTGGGCTGGTCATAGGAAGGGTACCTAGTGCTCCACACACAGGTCTGGTGACTTCAGCCTTCGTTCGTAGAGGGCCATTAGTGCAGGTGACAGCCCTCATAGCCCATGCTTCCCAGCCTTGCAGACTGGGAGAAGTGCCACCATGAGGGGAAATAGAAAAACTCTCAGAGGGGACTATGAAACCAGGCTCCTCCCTCATCCCGCTCTGCAGAACACATCTGGGCAGAGTGCATTAGCTGATACCTTCCTAGAGCTGTTGCCCCTGGCAACCCAGTGCCTGGAGTCAGGGCAGGCTGGGGTCAAGCATATGTCTCAGAATGTGCCCCTTTCCTGCTGGTGCACACCTGGCCATCCCAGGGGACACTTCCATGGAGAAGGACTCAGAGCAGCGGCCTCCTCCAGGTCTCAGCTCTAGACTGTCTCCATGACCCTGACTGCCATATGAACTAGGTCATTGGCATAATCCTGGCCAAATTGGCCTGGCCCAGTTTGGTCAGGCCATGGTCCCAGGCCTAATTATCCCACATTCGGTCAATAAACCATTAACACGGCCCTTGGATGTTAATAATCATTTCATGAAAAAGTCACCATAATTTATGAGATCAACGCTGGTTAGCAAAATTAATAAATATTTCATTCAGTGAGATTTATCCTGGCATGTTCCTGATGGGTGGACCTGGGCCCTCAGGCAGCCCCCAGGAGCCAGCAGCCAAGAGAGAACAGCCCAGAACTCACTTGGCCCAATAAACATTTACCTCAAATCCTATGACTATAAATCCACAGTCTGGACGAGGGTGCCCAGTAAAACCTGACTTAACATTATGTGCGGGCCATTAACAATATTTATATAGATGTCACCTTCGGAGGGTTAACATCTCCAGGCAGGGCCTAGTCGGCATGACGGGAGCTGGGGGATGTGGGGCCAGGGAGGCTTCTCAGGCTCCCCTGGGGCTGGTGTCTCCCTGTGGTGTGACCCCAACAAGCTTCTCGCTTTCCAGGGCAGCAGTTTCCTCATCTGTGAAATAACAAGGCAGTCCCCAGAGTGAATTTCAGATGTTGTGGGGGTGAGTACCTGACCTTTGTAACTGGGAATCAGTAATCACTGAGGCACTGAGCACTGAGGTATGGGGAGGGGGGTCCCCCTTGTTCTTCATCTGCCTTCCTGGAGCCTGTGCCTAGCCCTCACAGACTGGACAACTCAAGACAGCACATGGCCCAGCTCACATTGCACACTCAGTGCATACTGGCGCCATGACCCTCACCCCATTTCCCAAACAAAGAAACTGAGGCTTAGAAGGGATGCTTTGAAGTGGGCAGAATCAGACCTCAAGCCCAAATCTATCCCAACACTAAAGCCGCCTCATCGGGGACCTGAGTGGAGGGGGGATGATGGCAATGAGACGTGCCTGGGATTCTGCCTGCTTGCATGCACAGTGTGTGTCATGAAGGACGAGATCTGGGCCTCAGGGACTATGAGCTAAGCGCCTACTGTATGCAGGGACAGTACATGAGGGAAACACAGGGAAGGTGCCAGGAAGAGTGGCAGGCATTTCAGGGCTCTGTCGTGTGGCTCCCCGTAAGGCAGTCCAGCTTCCCACTGTCAGCTCCCAACACCTAGAAGAGCTGCCCCAGTTCAGTTACAGTGCCAGGTTCCAGGACTGAGGTGAACTAGGGGTGGGGGGAGCAGGGTGGATGTAGAGAGAGCAGCAATGTCAGGGAAGGGTAAGCTCTAACTACTACACAAACCTCATGGAGGAGAGGGGACGAGGCTCCAGGGAACACAGGCAGGGAGCTCGGCTGGGAGTCCAGCATCTGTCCTGTGTGCACTGGAAACCACGGAAGACAGCACCGGACAAACATTTCAGAGAGATCTTACCCGTGTGGACCAGCTCAAATAAGGCTAACTTTGGGCCTGTGTTAGCCCCAGCCTCCCCTGAACTTCTCTTATACCCATTTCCCAGAACTTCCTGTACATCTGTGCCCAAGAGGTTCTGCATGCCCAGTCCAGCCAGGCTCTGGCTGGCCCTTGATCCAGGCCACCCCAGGCCCTCAGATTTCTCAGAACATCAACCCACTACAGTGGTGGCAGCACTAGGCCCACACAGGTCCAAAGTCTATTCCTAATTCAGTCAGGATCTGGGGAGAGACCCACATGGTTGGGGCCTCTGAAGGTATTTCTTAAGGAGTTCTGTGCATCTTTGGATAGTCTGCTGTCCCTCTCTGGGGCTTACATAAGCCCATCTCTTTTGTATAGTAAGGGGCTGGTTAACAAGCACCACTGTTTCACGAGCTCGACACTGGAACAGGCCCCTTGCCCCTCGGTCCCTGGAGGCAGAGTCCTAGCCACAGGTTCCCAGGTGGGAAGGGGGGAAATAGAGAAGAAGAGCTTCAGACAAGGTTCCCTCAGCACAAGATGGCAGAGCCAGAGAAAAGTGAGGCCAACCTGGGAGAGAAGGCTTCTGCTTCTGTTCCAGGCCTGGAACTATACAGGGCAGAGCCCCCAGGGTCTTTCCACCACTCTGTCAGAATGTCAGCAGGGCTGCCCCAGGCAGGGGAGACCGGAACTGGACTCTGGGGTGTCCCTGGGCTGGAGAGACCATGTAGAGGAATCAGAAGTATCCCTGTTCCCTGGGCCTCACAGCCATGGCTCTCAGCTGGGAGCCCTGTGTGTTCCCAGGCCCAGCTGCCCAGAGGGCTGATTCTGTGATGCCTGAGGAAGGCCCTGTGCTCTCTCCATGCCTGTGTGGATTTAAACCAACCACGGCCCCTCAGTGAAATATACCTTCATTTATTAAGCATCTGCCCTGGGGCTGTTAGACTTTCACAAGAGACTGGATGACTGCAAAGGCCCTGAGGCAGGAGCATTCCTAAGCAGCTCTCTCAGGAGCAGAAAGAAGCCCACCTTTTAGACAGCTCAGATGGAGAAGGGAAGGGCTGAGCCAGATCACTCTGGGCCTGTATCCGCTGGCTTCCCCTCACTGTAACAAAATGCCCGAAGAAATCACTGTCTAAGGAGGAAAGGTTTATTCCGGCTCATGGTTTCAGAGTTGAAGCTCCCCTGGCTTCGTGTGGCTGCTGGTGTTCTAGCATCCCTGTGAGGACACGCCACTAGTGACATCACTTCCGCCCACTAGACCCCACCTTTTCAAGGTCCCACTACCTCCCAAGGAGCCACAGGCTGATTAACCAAGCAAGACTTCAACCCACCAGACTTAGGGGCTGGGGAAGGGGGTCCTCGTATTTCAATCCCATATTACAGCAGGCCTGAGAGAACAGTGAACCCCGGCCATGAGCAGCTGAATGAAATGTCCCTCTGGGGTTCTGTGAACGAGACACAGTGAGTTCTTAATAAGATCTACAATTAGCTCTGCTAACAGATTATTCCCAGGGAATCGTGGGAGTTGGGTTGCCTTAGGTCTGGCTCCGGTGGGCAGAGTTGGATTTGAGCCTGTACCTCCCCAGGCTGGGGTTCCTGCCTTCTTTCCTGCCTCTTAAGAAAGTTGAAGCTCACCCCCAGGCCTCAGGCCTTCCCAGGCCTCGGGAAGCACAAGGGCATTCGATCAGACCCCAGCTCCGGAAGAAACCTCACCAAGTTGTTAACACCTTTATTACAGGCCGAGCTGTATTTGAGATATTAAAAGACATCCTGTCTCTGCCCCCGTGTCACTTCTGAGATGTAGCATAGATAAATGATATATCACCGCTCGAGATCTACCGAAACCATTAGTAACCGTGACATTTTGACGTCAGATTTTAAAAAATTCCTAAGTAATCTTTTTGATTTATGAAATGCTGTCTGGGTTCATCGAGAGAGATCTCAGATTTATCACCGCCTGGTTAGAATTATTAATGATTTTCAATTTGTAAATCTGAAGTCGAGAAAGTCTGTGGGCTCAGGGCGAAAACTCCCTCTGATGGAGGCCTGGCCTCTCCTTCCGCTCATGTTCTGCCTCCAGGAGATGAGGAGACAATGTCTGTGCACCTGACACAAAGTTCCCCCAAATCCTGTCTGCAGCCTTCAAGACAGTGAGGTGGGGTGGAGTGGGGGAGGGTGGGAGGGAGGGTGTCAGGCCCATGTTACAAACTGGACTCTCTCATACAGGCCTCAAGAGCTGCCCAGTTGTCTCAGAAACAGGTGGAGTAGGAGTAGGCTCAGCAGGGGCAGCAGACTGGCCTTACCTTGGATCTGGTTCAGGACCAGGTATCTTTGCCAAGGGCAGAGCCCATGGAGGCTGGACCTGCTCCCAAATCAGATGCTGCCTCAGCCAGGAGCCCCAAGCCTCACCTCTGTCCCCATAGACACTCCAGTCACCAACCAGATGGGAGACCATTAGGAGACCACTGGAGGCCAGGTCCTAGCTTTCGTTTACTAGACACACACACACACACACACACACACACACACACACACACACACACACGATAGGAGGCAAGCTCATTACTCAGTTGGTGCCCCCAAGCCACTCTGGACCAGCCCTCTGCCTGGGACTTTCATGGGCTGAGTGTTAGACTCATTGGTGGCTTCTTATTCATGCTGGTGCTGAGACTGCACTCAGACATACTTAATCAGAATTGCCAGAAGGTTCCATGCAGTTGAGACTGAGGACAAATGAGCCTCTTTGCACTACCACCCTTCTTCTCCCTCTTTGCAGAGAGTCCAGATCTTCATTTCTCTCCAGGAACAAGGAGGCCCCGCAGTCTCCAGTTTGCATGCACTTAGCTGTGCCACCCTCCTGCTCACAGTTTCTATGGACCCCTTAGTCCTCAAATAAAAGCTAATTCTCCTATCCTGACGCCACCAAGGCTGGAGAGGGCCAGGGATAGTCTGAGGTCACAAACAGCTGCTGAACGAGAGAACCAGACCAGATTCCTTCTTAGGTTGAGCCTCTTCCTGTCGAGAATCATCCTCCATCGAGAGCAGAAGCAGCCCCGAAAGTAGATTTTCTAAAGAGCGAGTTCCGCTTGGCACTCAGCAGCATTGTAGGTGCAGCTCTTGGACGATCCCAGAAGCAACAGTGGAATTTGAGAGCCCTAGCTGGGACCAGCCGAGTGACAGTGCCCCGGGGGCCACCAGCTGCAGGAAGCGCCATGCCCATGACCGTGCCCTGGCCCAGCTTGCAGAAGGGCCTCATTGAAGTCACCCCATCCTCTACATGCTAATCACTTCTCATGCCTCTGAATGCAGAATCTATGACACCTGGCAGGGAGAAACACAGATGGACAATTTGTCTGCCAAAATATGCACAAGATCTATATGAGGAAGGCTACAATGCCCTAAAAAAGATACCAAAGGAAAAACTAGACACCTGGAGAGAAGTCCCTCTTGGTGGGCAGAAAGCTTCGGTATTGTCAAGTTTCCCTCCTTGGTCTATCCAACACAGTTACAAGCAAATGCCACTAAGTTATTTTGTAGATCTAGACTAATGTTAAAGCTCATATGGAGAGGCAAAAGACCCAGAGTAGCCAGCTGGATATTGAAGAAGGGTAAAGTCAGAGGACTGACTACCCACCCACCAGACTCTCACAGTGTGTGTGTTGGGGGGTGCAAATCACAGACAAATGCATCAACAGAACAGAACCGACATCCCTGAAACAGATCCCTAAACATAGTCCGCTACAGCAAAGAGAACAAGAAGCAACTGTGGAACAGAGAATGTCTGCAACAAATCCTGCGGGAAGGACTGGGCACTGACACGGACAAAGTCTGGATCCAGACCCTGAGCTCTTTCCAGTGGCTCAGACTGCACGAAGCCACATGGCTATAAAACTCCTGTAAGGGAGCAGGACCTGGTGAACACCAGGAAAGCAGGGAGGATCCTAAGCCGAGTGTGGGCTATGCTCCTGTGAGCCCAGTGCTGAGGAGGCAGACATGGGGGTGGGTTCAGGGAGAGATGCTGTCTCAAAAAGGTGTGGGGAGGGAATATGGAGAGTGGGTGAAGTCCTGAGTGAATGTGTACTATTGACTGAGCACAGCCACATCAAGGCCATCAGTGCCTCAGACCAATGGGAAGGCAAGACCTTCCCTGGTCCAAGCGCAGATGCTGACCAACAGCTGATCTTTAGCTAAAAACAGACCTACTTAGCTTCTGGTTCAGGATGACTGCTACCCCAAGGCTGGATTCTACAGAGACCCTCTGCTGAGATGAGTTAAACTGCCTCCTCCTTGGCTGGATATAATAAACTCACCAAGTCTTCAGGCTGCACTGTCTCTGGCCCACGTCTTAGTTTGTCTTGTCTTTTTCCTGGTTAAGTTTCCAAGCCTCTGCAGGAAAGCAACCAAGGAAGACGCCAACATCAACCTCTGGACTCCACATACATGTACACATAAGCACTCACACACAGGAACACACACCTGCATAAAAACAAAGATGGAATTTCACTGCACAACACCCAGAACAGCCAGATACCAGAACAACATATTACGTGCTGACAGGGACATGGAACAACGGATCGCTTCCTCCCCAGTGCTGGGATGCAAATATGTTGGAAGACACCCTGGGCGACCAACTCAGGAATGCACCGTCAACAGATGATCCATCAACTGCACCCTTAAGGACTGACCCAAAGGTACCAAAAGCTTCTGGCTACACACACACAAAAAACTAGATATAGCTATTTATAGCCACTTGGTTCATAATTACCCAAACTGAGGAGCAGCTAAGACACCCTGCAGGAGACAAATGCAAAAATGGTGGTCTGTCTAAGTCAATGGAATACTATTCAGCACTACAAAGAGATGAGTTGTCAAGCACATACTACTTTACGGTCTCAACCATAAAGTATTCTCAAAGGGGCACGTGTACGGAAACAATAAAAGGATCAGGAATAGAGAAAGTGGGGTAAGTAGACAGAAGACGGAGGGTTTATAAAACAGCAAAACTCTTCTGCATGGATATAATGGTGAGCACAAGTCATTAGACACATCAGAAGACAAAATACAGCTGGACATGGTGGGTCCTGCCTTGTGTGAACAGCACCTGGGAGGTGGAGCCAAAGGGATCAAGAGTTCAAGGTCTTTCTCAGCTCCTTAGTGAGTTTGAAAACAGCCTAAGCTATGAGACTGTCTTGAAAAATACAAACCAACAAACTTCAGAATACACAACCCAATGTTAGTATAGAGTTAGGGGCTGGCGAGGTGGCCCAGGGGGTAAGGTGCTTGCTGACAGGAATGACAACCTGAGTCTGATCCCCAGAACCCACATGGTAGAAGAAGAGAACCAACTACGAAAGATGTCCTCTCTCTCAATCGCTCTCTCTCACACACACACACTCACACATAAGCATACACTCGGGTGACTGTGCTGTGGCATGCTGTGGACAGGAGCATTGGGTACAGGGGAATTCTGTGTAGCTTTTTGCTCCAATATGAAGTTTATCAGTTAAACCAAAAGTGAAAGACGACCAAAAAAAAAAAAAAGAAAGAAGGGAAGAGGAAGGAAGAGGAGGAGGCAGCAGACAGGGAAAGGTGTGTGGCTTCACAGGCCAGCTCACAGGCTTCCTGAAGACATCTCACCTTGCCAAGACTGATAACAAGGCGTGGGCATGGCCCCAGGGGAGAAAGTTTAGGCAGAGATAGCTAGGCATTTTAACATTGCAGGGCTGAGGAGCCTGTGGGTCTTGGTGGGAAAGACATAAAATTTTATTGCATGGTGTGATGGCTGTTGTTGGTGTCAACTTGACTACATCTGGAATTAACTAAAACCCAAACGGCTGGGCACATCTGAGAGAGATTTTTTTTTTTTTCCTTAATTAAGTCATTTGAAGTGGGAAGACCCATTTCTAATCTGGATATTTGAGGTGAAAGATAAACTTTTAATCCAGATCTTTTGAGGTAGGAAGACCCCCCTCTAATCTGGGCCACATGGTCTGCTGGCAGCCTGTGTGAAGAACGGAGAAGGACGCTCTCTCTGCCTGCTTGCTCATCCTTGCAAGCAAGTCCATCCCTTCACTGGCATTACAGCCTCCTTCTTTGAAATTCCAGCATATACTGAAGACCAGCTGAGACATCCAGCCTTGTGGGCTGAACAACTGCTGGATTCACGGACCTTCCATTGGTAGACAGCCATTGTTGAACAAGATGGACCACAGCCTGTAAGCCACTCCAATAAATCACCTTTCTCTCTATATAGATTCATTCTGTAAGTTCTGTTGCTCTAAAGAACCCTGATGACTACACCTGGTGTTAAAGAACATCCAAACAACTAAAGGTGAACACTATCTCTGGCGGTTGAGATTCGGTATTTTGGCTGGGCAGTGGTGGTACACCCCTTTAATTCCAGCCCTTGGAAGGCAGAGGCAGGTGGATCTTTGTGAGTTTGAATCCAGCCTGGTCTACAGAGTGAGTTTCAGTACACCCAGAGTTATAACAAAGAAACCCTGTCTCAAAAAAACAAAACAAAACAAAACAAAAACCCTAAAAAAACTCAATATTTTTAAATCTATCCATTCTCTTAACCGGGTCTTTTTATTCAATGTGATGTCAAAGTACCAGTATAATTTTCGATCATTAAATCAATTTATTTATTTATTTTTTGTGGTGCTAGGAATTGAACCCAGAGCCTCGCATTCTCTAGGCAAGTATGCCTTCACTGAGCTGCAACCTCAGCCTCACAGCTTTCTCTTTTTCTGAGACACGATACCATTTCCTGGTTAGTTATTAATGTCAACTCGATACAACATAGAGTCACCTGGGAAGAAGGAACGTCAACTGAAGAATTGCCCACATCAGATTGGCCCATGGCTATGTGTGATTGTTCTGACTGATGATTGATGTGGGAGGACCTCGCCCTCTGTGGGCGGTGCCATCCCTGGGCAGGGGGACCTGGGCTGTATAAGAAAGCAAGTGAGTAAGACAGAAAGCAAATAAGTAAGCCATACTCCTCCACGGTCTCTGCCCCAGGCTCCCACCTCGCTTCCCCGCCCAGACTTCCCTTCATGATAGACTGAAGCCCGGAAGCTGAAATTAACCCTCTCCTCACCAAGTTGCTCTAAGTCAGGGTGTTTACCACGGTAACAAATAGCAAACTAGAACACATTCATATTATATTATATTAATTATATTATATTATATGTATTATATTATACCCCGACTTGTGATCCTCCTCCTCAGTCTGGGGTGATAGGCATATGCCACTGTGCCAGGCTTCCAATAGTGTTCTTGTTGTTCAATGTGAGACTTTACATGCCAATTCTGAAATTTATACAGAAGTGCACTAAGTTAAGAGTAGCCAAGATATTTCTGAAGAAGAAATGACATATAAGAAATCACTCTCTCGTGTATCAGGAAGACTCAAGCTCTGGAGCCGGCCAGGGTGTATTGACATAGAGGCAGGCATACCACTCAGCAGCCGTGAGAGATCATGTAATGGAAAGACACACATGTGGACAGAGATGACACAGCAGATCAGTGTGCAGGGTGATCAGGTCCCTGCCTCCTCATGCCACACACAGAAAGCAGTACTCGAAGGATAAAAACAAGCTCAATTTAAAATGGAGAGTAATCAATACCCATCAGTTATAAATCCTGCTACCTGCAACAGTGACCTGCTTGTAATACATACTAGTGCAATAGAGGCACAAATGTAACAGCAGTAACCTATCACTTTTTGCTTAGATTTAAGGCCCATTCCACAAAGTGGAACCTATACCTAGCACTGTTCATGAGACCAAGAACTCAAGATTAGATAGGACATGGGCCCTAGGGGAAAGCCTTACTACTATTATTCTGCTAAATGAGAGTAGCAATAAACTACTCCTGATGACATACCGCTATAACCACTGATGAGCACCTTGCTCAGCCCTTATCAGAGAAGTTGCTTCTTGCAGTAGATGGGAACTAACACAGAGACCAATAAGTAGACAATGTGCCAAAAGTGAGACTTTGGAGCGCTCAGCCCTGGGGACTCTATGTGGAAGAGGAGGCAGAAAGATTGTTAAGAGCTAGAGGTGGAGGATGTCCCCAAGGAAACAGCATCATCCAGACACAACAGGCTGATGCACATATGAACTCACAGAGTCTGTGGCTGCACACACAAGGCCTCGCAGGTTCAAACCAGACAAACACCCAGCACAGAGAAGGGGAAGTGGACACAAAGTCTCACCTCTAACAAAGAAACTGTCTGTACTTGGTAGCTGCTGGGGAGGGAAATCAGTTTTGTTTTGATTTTTTTCAATGGAGTGACACTGTCAACTACACTCCAGGGCGAGCAAGTAGGCTGAGGAGCAGGACTAATTCCATACCACCAAGGGTTTTTTCATCTATATCCTTTGATAACAGAGTTCCCCAAGGCACCCCAAATCTCACCTAAGGACCCACTCATGACCCACTAGTCTTCTTTGCAAACAGTCTTCCTTCCTTAGTCCATCTTCTGCTGCTATAACAGAGCACTGCAGGCTGTGTAAGGTATAAATAATAGAAAAGTAGAGGTCAGAAGCTTGGAATCAGCATCCAGCAAAGGTCTTTACAGCATAACGTAGCAGAGGGCCGGGAAGCACATGGGAGACAGAGAGCCAAACTCACTTTTACTGGGAACTTTTTACAGGAGTCTGTTAACCCACTGCATGGTAACTAACCCACTCCAATGATAATTAGTCCACTCTCACGATGTAAGCCACCCCAAGACAGCTATCTCATTCCTGCAGTAGTTAACCCATTCCCTCTCATAACTAAGCCATTCCCTTAATAGCAGTAACAGCACTGCTTCACCTCTCAAGGGCTCCAGCCCTTTATATTGCTGCAGAGGCAATGAGTGACTTTCCCATGTGCAGCCTGGAGGGAACTCAGAAGGTACAGGCCTCTCCTGGGCACTTTTTATAGCAGTGGTTTTCAACCTGTGGGTCACGACCCCTTTGGGGGTTGAACAGTCTTTTCACATGGCTCACCTAAGACCGTCTGCACATCAGAAATTTACATTATGATTTATAACAGTAGCAAAATTATAGTTTTGAAGTAGCAATGAAAATAATTGTAATGGCTGGGGGTCACCAAAACATGAGGAACTGTATTAAAGGGTTGCAGCATTAGAAAGGTCGAGAACCACTATTTTAGAGGAAATATGAAACTGTCCAGTTCCTAGAGACAAGCATCTTCCTGATCCTGCCACTTGGGCAGTTTCTTCCCTCTCAGGATTTCTTCCTCCTTTGTCATGTGATGGGACAGCACATGTATCACAGGGTATTGCAGGCAGCAGTGAGCTGAGCTCATAGGTGGTCTGGGGACTCCAGGGATGGGAGATCTTCATGACACACTCTCTCCTGACTCACCTGGGCCTCCATTCCTCCATAGTCCCCAAGCAGGTAGTGCACCTCTCCCTCCCATCTCTACAGAAGCTCTTCCCCATCTGCTATACACACAGGTCCTCTTTTCCCCAGGTTTCCCCATCTACCAGGATCTTCACAAACATTTCCTGAGGGCTCATCACATAGAAAGCCTTGTTTGTGGTGGGGGGGGGGTACAACTCTGGAGAAAGTCAACAGGTTCAGGTCCTAGTGGGGAGATGACTTGGGCAGCTGCGTGGAAAGAGAAAGGTAAGGTGATCACAGTGACCAACACATCCCAGAAACCAGCATGCTGGCTGGCACACAGTAGGTGTTCAATAGATACCACTTGGCCATTGGGCTGAACAACTGAGGTACAATCAGCTTATACACACTCAGCCACCCAGCTGATGTGCCCATGTGTGTGCATGTGCACGCGCATGCACGCGCACACACACACACACACACACACACACACCATGTTTAACCCACCCACACAGCCCCAAGCATGGGCTAGCCAGAGTCTTCACACCCAGGAACATCATTCCCACACAAAGCTCATTCATTTTGGTTTGTGAATGTTACAAGAGAATCCTGGATGTTGTCTGGAGTATTCTGCCATCCTGACTCTGGTCCCCACGACACTGCTTCCTTCCCCTGGTTACCTAAAATTAGCGGAGTAATTCGGAATCTGTGTCTTTATTTAAAAGAAAAAACTGTAGGTGCAGAATTATAAAAATTTAATATGCTCCCAGGAAAATGAAAAATGAGAGGCTGTGATCTCGTCTAACACTTTCAAATGTGTTTATTAATTCATGTTTTAAATCATAAGTTTCATTCGGTGAGAGCCATGCACAGCAATAAGCCTGTTTTAAAATATTAATGAATAAACAATATTTCTCTATTGAAATATAACATGCTTCTTTGAACAATGGACCGCCAGTAATAAATCAAAACCAGGAGAAAATTGCATTTCATATTTAATACAAGTTGAACTCTGCCTTTTTATAAATGATATCTTTTTTGTTTAATTGGCGTCAGTTCAGATCTAGCAGATTGCTAATAAAATTCTGGATTTCCATATTTAATGATGCGTACACTTTCTGTTGAAATTTAACCAGGAAAAAAAAAAAGAACCAGCCTTTTATTATTTCCTAAGATGGCACAGAGGTGAGCCCTCCTCTAGTTCTAGCTTGGAGGCCTGGGGACAGCCGGTCAGAGTTGGTTAAAAGGACGATCCACACACAGACCCCCACTTAGTAGCTGATTCTTGCTGGTAACCCTGCTGCATAGCCGAAGTAGCCCAGGCCTACCCTCCAGACCAAACAGGATTATATGCAGGGCACTGACCGTGCCACACCAGGAGGTAGTAGGTGTGTAACCACTAGGAAGCTGACACACAGGGAGGGTATGTGACTTGCCCAAGGACACACACAGTTTGTACATGACAGAACCAGGATCAGACCTGGACAGCATCCTTTGGGAACCCATATTCCTGGGTGCTAGGCCTTGGGGCCTTCTTAGCCATGCAACTATGCTGCAGCTCTGACTGGCAGTGCCCACATGGCTGGGGGAACAGGCTCCTGGCTCTGCACTTGGGCCTGGCTGGAAGCAAGTTCCCTGCATATCAGCCAAGTCACCAGGCAGGGAGCAGGTCACTTCGGGGAGCTAGAACTCAGATGAACTGGGATCAAACTGCAGGCCCATCATTGGTTTTAAATTCCTATGGAACCCACCCCCCATCTCTTTGATTGACATCTTGGGCTTACTGGGGGTAGACAGACCCAGAAAGTCCACAGGCTCAATGTGACAGAAAAGAGACACTGACAGGATGTGGGGTTTAAGATGTGGGTTAGGAGGTGGGGAGACTGCTCAGTGGATAGAGTTCACTGTGCAAGTGTAAGGACCAGAGTTCATAGTCCTAGAACTCACATAGAAGACAGACAGACGTGGCAGCTGTGGTCCTACACAGAGGCTTCAGGGAGAGACCCTATTTCAATAAATAAGGTGGACAGCGATCAGGGCAGACATTTGATGTCAACTTCAGACCTTCACACACATGCTAATGCAGAAGTATAGACACATCTGTGTACATATGAGCATTCACACAAGTGGACATACACATCACACATCACACATACACATACACACATACATACACATCATAAAAAAATGAAAGATTCAGGTTGGGTTTAGACACATTCAGACTTAACATTTGAATCTGTATTTGGCCCAGTGGCTTTCGTTCTTCTCACCCTTCACCCCTGACCTTGGTAGGGTGACATCCCTCCTTTGAGCCTTAGATTCCCCTTATGAAAATGGATGGCTTAACAGTAGCCACTCTAGTGACCCTTGTATACTGAGGTGTGTGATGCACATCGCGGATCTGTAGCATGTTGCATGTGTTAAAGCTCACAGTAGGGCAATGAAGAAGAGCCTGGTGGGCTGTAAGGCAGTACCACTAAGGAGGAAGGAACCGGAGCTGGTAAGAGCTTGGGCCTTGGAGAGACACCGTGAGAATACAGAGTACAGACACAGGACCCCTGCAGCAATTGCATTCCCATAGGGATCTTGCCCCAGCCTTGTGCTCAGTCACTGCTACAACTGCCTCAGGAAAGTGCTCTTCCTGTCACCAATCATGGTACCAGGCCTGGTCCAGCTCTGCTTCTTTCTATTGCTCATCCCTTAGCTTGGTGATCCAGACAGGTAGCACCACATGTGTAATCATCACATGCACCTCAGTCCATTCAGGTGTGGAGAACTGCATGAGGTTTGGTCAGTGATTCTCAAGCTTCCTAATGCTGCGACCCTTTAATACAGTTCCTCATGTTGTGATCCCAAACTATAAAATTATTTTCATCGCTACTTCATAACTGTAAATTTGCTACTGAGCATGTCTTGGTTCCTAAAACCATTGGAAATCATGTGTTTTCTGATGGGTCGTGACTCACAGGTTGAGAACTGCTGGTCTAGGGAACAGAGAAGGATGCTCCTGGACACTTCACTCCAGAAAGAGCCTCACACCAGAGGCAAGATGACCATCAGGCACTGGAGACTCTTCTCCTGCTAACAGTGGTAGCTGGAAGATCAGCAATGCAGGCCTAGGAATGAAAGGTGCTCTGTAAAGGCCAATGACAGGTCTGCAGTTCATGTGAGTCCCAGATCCCTGAAGTGACTTGCTCCCTGCCTGGTGACTTGGCTGATATGCAGGGAACTTGCTTCCAGCCAGGCCCAAGTGCAGAGCCAGGAGCCTGTTCCCCCAGCCATGTGGGCACTGCCAGTCAGAGCTGCAGCATAGTTGCATAAGAAGGCCCCAGGGCCTAGCACCCAGGAATATGGGTTCCCAAAGGATGCTGTCCAGGTCTGATCCTGGTTCTGTCATGTACAAACTGTGTGTGTCCTTGGGCAAGTCACATACCCTCCCTGTGTGTCAGCTTCCTAGTGGTTACACACCTACTACCTCCTGGTGTGGCACGGTCAGTGCCCTGCATATAATCCTGTTTGGTCTGGAGGGTAGGCCTGGGCTACTTCCACCATGAGCAGGGTTACCAGTAGGAATCAGCTACCGAGTGAGGGTCTGTGTGTGGATCATCCTTTCCACATAGAAGAGCTTCTCTAGTACATAGTCCCTCCAACTCAGACAAAAGGGACAGGAGCTCCTGGATGTCTCCAAGTGATTGACACCCTGCTAGAAATGAGCAGATGCTGGGAGGCTAGGGCTGTAGACACTGGTGAACACACATCCTCACACAAGCACCCACGGTCTCATCCATCCACCATTGTGCAGGCCCCTCCCCTGCAAGTGGATGACTTAAGTGGCTGTCTGTTGTTATCCATTCTAGCTGCGTGGGTGTCTTCCCAACACCCATGAAATGTTGGCTTCCAGAGCCAGCAGAGCAAGGCTCCAGGGATCCAGCTCCTGTGGGGTAGGACTGACTCCCTGTCTTTGGGTCTGGTCCTAACCCACTCCTTGATCCAGGAAAGGTCCCCAGCTGAAATCTATCAAAAAGCCACAACCAAATCCACATAAGACCCTTGGGGCCAATGGCCATGAGCTCTTCAGGCCTATACACTATACCTATCCCAGTGGCCCCAGAAGCTGGGCAGGAAGGCCAGGGTGGTATCCCCATGTTCCTTTCAAAATGGGATGCTTCTGCCTTCCCAGAGGAGGTAAAGAGCATGGAGGGAAACTGCACAAGCATCTTCTAAGCTAGCACACTGGAAGGATGGATGTTTCTACATCAGTGTCCCCAGAATATAGCCACTGACTCTTCCCATATCCCTGCAGAGTACCAGAAAATCCCTGTAAATTCCAGTGAGTGTTTTTTTGAACAGGCTGACCCAGGACAAAAGCCAAGATGGTCCTTGGGTGTCTGCAGATGCTAAGGAAGATACATTTGTGTGTGTGTGTGTGTGTGTGTTTGTATGTGATATTTCCACGGGATCTAGTTTGCAAGACCACACAGTCCAGGGATTATTCTATGTTCAAAGACAAGAAAGGCTAACCCACAAGCTAATTGAATCATGCAAATAATTGTTTAGTCATGGGAGAGATTCCTATGGGCAGGCTGAGCACCCACATGAGGGAGGACAGCTGTGGGGGGCAATCTATTTTATAAAGTTTATCTGCACAGAATAACTGCTGCAAGATTAATGGGGGCGGCGGCCCCAGCCCTTGTTCTGCCTGGTTCTACCAGCTGAAATAGGAAAACAGATATATTTATCATAGACATTTGCTGCAACTGATTAACATTAATCTGATTTCCTGTGAGTCAATTTCCTTGAGATATAGTAAACAGGCCAATTATCTGCAATGGACCTCTTTTATTATAAAGATTTGGACATTAGTGACAAGCATGTATGCAAATACATGGACTTTATTACAATCTGGGTAACACAAAAATAACGTCCAATCTGTTAAAAATATCTAGCTGGTTATACATATTGCAAAGTGAGAATGTTAAGAGACAGAGTAGGAAGAAGGTTGAGGGGGCTTTGCCTTTTGAATGACATGTAAGGCCCACTCTTTCCAAACCTTTGCTCATCTCCAACTAGTTAGAGAAGTGAAAAGGACAAGGATCTTGTTATTCAAAAGACCATCTAGCAAGTTCCAGAGCTGCCATTAGGTCAGCAGAATGTGAGTGCCAAGGGCAGGAGGCCTGGGGCCAAGGCGGGCCCTTGGCTATCCTAGGTCTGCGCTTTAGTTTCTCAGTCCATAAACACGGGAAGTAAAGGGATGTGAGATGGTCTAGTGGATGGTCCAAGGCCTCACCAGGGACAGCAGCCAACAGCTTCATGTCACTCCCACCTCCATGGACCAAGTATCTGCTGGCCTGGTTCCTAGCAAGCATCCCCTCAACACCATACCTGCGCTGGCTCAAGGAGCAGAGACACACATGGCATCCAGGTTTAATCAGGAAAGCAAAGTTTATTCATGTTTGAAACTACATATAACTACCACAAGGAAGACTTCTCAATCCAGGGTGTGAGCCAGTAGAAAGGAACACGGTACGCTTTTAATACATCAGAATCACCGCCACAAATCATTGTCACGACTCAGTCAGTTTCAGAATCGCATACAATACAAAAAGAGGAGGAGAGGGCCCGCCACACAGGGTGAAATGAACAGTGCTGAATACTGAATCTGAACGCATCACGAGAACCCGCCTTTTTTTTTTTTTTTTTCTTTTTTTTTCTTTTTTTTCTTCTGTATGGACTAGTAACAAGATGAGGGACGTTCAAAACGCTTCTCAGTATTTACAACAGCTTGGCTGATCCCATGTTAAGGGTCAGACCCAATGTTGCCGATCTCGGCTTTTTAAGGGTTACAAATGCAACCCTGAGTTTTCTTTTAAAAGATTACAATGTACATTACATTTTGTGAAGGGAAACAAAGAGTTAATTACAAGATGCAAAAAGATAAGAAAGAGACAAACTACAGCGTGAGTATTGTTCAGAGGTAGTAAGTGAGCGCTCTAAGCTACAGAACATGTTGGGATTCTATTGGTTTGTATGAGTTCGCATGAGGTAATAAAGCTGTGTTTTGATTGGTGGGATGTATAAATACTCTTTTGCTACACTATATACAGCACTCCAAAGAGCAGGGCTTTTCCAGGCTGCCCAGAGGATGAGTACACCTTGACAAGTCTGTGCAGCACCCAGCACACACGGTCAAACCCCAGACAGGTCTTGTTTTCACCTCCATAGCAGCAAGATCTTCATCTCAGGGCAATCTGGCCCCAGGATCTCATCAGCGCAGACTCCAGGCTCTGGTTCTTCGGAGGGGGAAAGGAGGCCACCTGTCTTTGACGTGATTACAACATAAGAGATGGCAACACAAACATGACCAGGGAAGTTCTGAAACACACCTTCCTTAAGAGAGACAGGCAGGCAGTGCCTCCCCTCTAAGCCCATGGGTGAAGACAGTCTGCGTGGAAACCGCAAGGGTTCAGCTTAGGCGAGGTTAACCTTGCGTGTTCTATAATTGGGGTCTAGCATAGATGGTACTTCTTACCCTTTAAGGCCAAGTAACTGGCAACTGTGGAACCATTAATGTAAAAGATCGATAATAAATTATGATGAAACAGTTACAGAACTGTCAACAATGTTACATCTTGGCCTAATTGGATAAAGTGCTTTCTTTTAAATGTGTGTCTTAAGTATAAATACAAATGATTATGATTCCTTAAAAAACAGGTTTCCCGAGTTCTCTAAGAAGACAGGGTTTACAATAAAGCTGTAGGTGGTGGGTTACAAAACGCTTTCCTTCTCCTCCTATTGCTCTGAATGCGCTTATCAAGGCATGTCAGCTGGGAAAGCGCCAGGGATTAGTTAGAGGTATCCGAGTGCACGCTGCCCGGGCCTTCCGTAGGAGAAGTCACAGAAGATGGAGTTGTTGCGTCCTGCCAGCCTCCATTAGCCTGAAAGGAGAGGCACAGTTCACTGGGTGCAGTCTACATATTAATTCCACTCCCCAATTTAGAACACCCAGATGACAACACGAGAGCAAAGGCACATTAGCAAAATGTATTTTCTGAGCCCACTTTGGCAGGAGTTGGAAGCATGTGTTAAAGCGGGATTAAATGCATGTAAAACAAATCCATCCCATCAAGTAAAGACTGGGTGATGAATTGGCTCAGTGCAGATGACTCCAGCTAGTCCCCAGCTGGTATGGAGCTTGGCCTCTGATCTGCTGGTAAAAATCACCACTCAAAAGCCACCTTTCAGAAGGTACAGTGGTCCTCAACATGATGGCTTGGCGCAAGCTTGAGCAGGAAGCAGACACTTCAGCCTGCTTCATCACTGTTCCCATGGAGAAGCTGTCCATCCTTCTCCCATAGCCTGACAGCCAGTTAATGTAACCCTTGGAAAATGAAGGCCAGAATTTTCCTCCAAACAGGATCTTCCAAAATGAAAATGTATGAACTGTGGAGGGGCACATGCTATTCAAATCGGGTTCCAATTATCTAGAAGCGGAGCCCCTAGTTGGGATGGTGCTGCTGCCATGCACACACTGCTGGCCCTTCTTGCCTCGGACCTGCACCAGCACGCAGTACTCAGAAACAAATTTGCCTCATGTCTCGCCCTATAGAGGCAATTGCTGAAATCAATGTCCGATCAGATTTCTGCTGTGGCAGACGGCTTGTCGCTACGTATTTTTATGTCCGTCAAGAAGAGGGAGGTGCTGGGCTTGTGAGCTGGGGAACACTGAGTGGAACCGACGGGGCAGGCCTTTATGGAGGGGAGGCAAGGGCACCCAGTCCCTACAGCTCCAGCCAGCCTTGGCTTCTGTATTGCCTAGCCCTACACTCCACACCAACACAGGGCCCCTCAGTTCTCTGTCTCTCTCCTGTCCATCTGCAATTTCTCCAGAGAGTCCATCCGAAGGTCTTTTAGGCATGCAGAAGATCTGCATGCATCTGTTTCTTCCCTCACAATAGTTACATGTGAGTGATTACTGGTGCTTCCTGGAACTGGGTCTGGAACCCAGGGCATGCTAGGGGCAAGCTTTCTGTCACAGAGCTGCATCCCAAGTCCATGCTGTTCTTAAAGAGCTCCCTGTTCTCCAACTAGACTGCCTTCTGCCTAGTTCTACATACAATGCCCTTCCACCTTTCTAGGACCAAGGGTGGGAGCTAGACAGATGGGTGGGAAGAAACCTACAGAGCTGGTAGTCTAAATGGAAAAAGAACTTGCAGCTTGGGATACCAAGGGGAAACAAGATTAAATAATAAGTCATGGCATTGTTTTTGAAAACTTCAGACATGCCAGACTGGGTGGTGACAAGCCCATGTGTGTTCTGTCTCTAAGAAATACTGTTCCCAACTAAAAGGTAAGCTGTTTCCCCTTAGGTATGAAAATCTTAGGAAAAGAAAAACTCTTACACAGATCCAAGTCTAAAGATATCCCATCTGAAGTAAACATCATTCCTTTGTTATCCAAATTTATAAACAACAAATGCACAATATTTCTACCCTGTATGGCAGCTGCAGGAGAGCTTGTCAACGAGCATTCTTTTTTTTTTTTTTCAAAATAAATTAATCCTTACTCTGGTGGTTTGAGATTATGCACTGTATTATACAACAGCGCCTTATCAAGCCTCATCAGTGAAGATGGAACTCATGTCTGTAAAATGCTGCAGGCAATCACGGCTTCATATTTTATCATGTTGATAAGGATATCGCACATTCTCTGAAGCATTTCAAAACACTTAAATGAAAAAGGAGAAATACAACTAAAAGGCTTTTTATATGGCTTGTTGTGGGTTATTATGAGTTATTTATAAACCCAAAAAGAAAGATTTGACATTTTGAATGTAAAAGATTTGAGTATTTAATGATCCTTTTTTTCCTTTACAATTGAACATCCTCAATAACTTTTTAAGTCATTAATATTCACTCTCTTATAGCAAATGAAGGCCCTACGATGGGGAGACTTTTCTTCATTCTCTTCCTGTCTGCTACCATGTGTCCCAGGACAGGGCATTCCTGACACCTCCTTCCCGGAGCTGTGTGTCTGCCATTTCCCATCCATGTAAGGGGAGGAAGCAAGGGTAAGTTTTGTGAATCAGTAACACAGATTACTCTATCATTAAAGTGGAGAGGCCATTAAACTCATGGGTCACGTTTTGCACCCCAGGGCAACAGCCCAGTAAACTGTCCAAAGAATGGGATTCACTATTTAGCATGGTGGCTGATATGCTGGGCCTCCAAGGTTATCACCTTCACCTGCTCTGTGCCAGGGAATTTTCCTGCTGCTTGATTCTAAGATAAATGACCTGTTTCCCGCCATCTCTGGGACAGAGCATGGCTGCTAGGAAACAGTCTTAGTGGGCTGGTACATAAGTCCCCATTGATGATAGGACAGCAGCTACTTTTGGGCATCTAAGAGGGCTTCGTAGGACAGCAAGGTAACACCGAGCACTGAGGTTGATAAAATGAAACCATAGCAAAGATACTGCTGCCAACAACTGCCAACAAGATGTGGAGCCAAGTCTAGTGACTATTAACTTGTTCATTAGTCACCGTTTCCCTGACACGATTCCCACAGCTGGCTCCCCAGGGTACTCACGTTTAAGTTATGTGGACTGTACAGTGAGTTTGCTCCAAGGCCATCACTGTAGCCGCCCGTCTGATTGATAACATGACGGAGGGTATCCACCTAGAAGTGAGACGAAACAGAATTCATCACCTCGATCTATTAAAACATCATCACTTACAAAAGGGAACAATTTGAATTATGTGTGCCATGAGGGTGGAGCATCTTCAGTGAAAGACAGATTTATCAATCAAATGTGACTGGAGGGATTTCAAAGATTCCTTGCATATTTAAACTCACACATCTTTGTTTTTCATACCAGCCAAACAATAGCATATTCATGGTAATGCAGATTTTCCATTCACAGCAACCAAGTGTTTGTGGCTGTGGGTGAAAACCTGCTCACAGATAATGAATGCTTAGTCAGTTTCCCTCCTACCTAATCAATGTACTAAAAGTACTTGTTCTCAGTTAAGAGGACAAGAAAGGGGTTGAACCTGAAATCTACTTTAAGAATTCAGGTTTCAGTTTCCTAACTTGCAAAAACGCAGGAATAAGAGCAGTAAGTTCTCTTGTTCATTCTTTTCCCCTCTCTCTTTCCATCGCCCACCCCCCCCCCACCTCCCGGCACACACAATCTTCTGTTCTGTCATAACAAAGACCCCCTCCCCATCTCCATGAGCTCAAGCCAGAGCCGAATGCATTCACAAAGTTCGTCAGCTTTGAATCATCAAAGGCATTGTCCACTTGACTTCTCATTGAATTAAGAGGTGGGCAGATGTCCCATTTGGATGCACCCAGCGCAGGTTCTGCATGGATGTGCAGACCACTTCCATGGGTCAGAGCTGGGAGTTTTGAGCCCAAACCCTACCCTGCCAGAAAGGCCCCAGCAGGGGCATTTCTCCTACCTGTGATTGCACATTGGCTCCGACTTGGGACCCTTGGTAAGAATCCCCATTCAGACTCTGCATGTTCATGAACATGTCCCCAGAATTTGGGAGGTTAAAAGAACCAGAAGAACCTGGAAAGGAAAGAGTTAAGTAGCTGAATAACAGAGAGCTACACATACAATCCCCAAAGACCTAGAGGCAGGGAAAGGAAAAAGACACAGAAGGGAGAGGCATTTACAGCTTCAGAAGGATAGAGCATTAACTCAAGCTCCAGAAGGTCCTGCCACTCACTCTACACACAGGAAAAACCTTATAGAGGGTGAACCCAAATGAAAAAAACCAGAGACAAATCAAAATAGACAGAAAAACACCCAGGAGCTGGCCCCAGCCTTCTCCTTGTTTCCAGTTCTCTCCAGACTCAGTCATCAAATGAGCTGTTCAATGTTGCTGTCATGATGGAGAATTACCTGGAGGAGACACATTTTCTGACACTCTTTCTTAGCCACAACTTCACTCTTCTATTCACCAGCGTCTGTGGCCCATCGGCAATGACGGGAGCGTGATAAACAAACACCCTCCCTTCTGGGCCTTTACGTATATATTCTTAGATCTCCTTAGAAAGCCCCCAAGCCTCAAAAGTCCATCTGTGCCTTTCTTGTCAGTCATGTTCCCCATAATTTAAAGACATCTCTTCTAACCCAATCATGAAGGCCACAGAAGATTTCAACAGAGTGTTCTGGGTAAAAAGTCAAAAGTAGTGCATTTATAGCCAGTTGTGGTGGTACACACATGAAACCCTGGCTATTCAGCTGAGGCAGAGGAATCACAAGTTTGAGACCAGATGGAGCTACAAAGTGAGTTCAAGGCCATTCTGGACAACTCAGTAAGACTATCTCAAAAAAAAGGAAGGGTGACTAGTTATTCAGATCACTGTCAAAGGACTGAGCTTTGCACATGCAAAGTCCTGGGTTCAATCCCCACTACCAAAATAAAAGGTAATGCATTCATGAATTCAATGCCATATCCTTATATGTAAATCTGACAAACTACATGGCAGACAGGGGCTGCACATAGAGCCTGCAACCAAACGCACAGGAAGCCCAGTGACATCTCGCCGACCTCCAGCTTCCTCAGCAAACAGCACACACCCCACCTGCTGACTCATTTGGACAACCCACCAATGGCCCTAAGGTGATACACAGAACAGTATGTGATAGAGCTTTGCCTGTCTGCTGAGCTAAAGGTCACAATTAAATCTGAAGGTTCCAGGATCTACCAGGAGCAAGTGGCATTCACTGTGACCCTGCCCTCGTGTACCCATCTCAAGAATGAGCCTGCAAGTAAACACATATCTCCCTTAAGGCTCCACTGTGAGGAGCCACTTCACTCAGTGAGGCTGTGGCTTCAGAGTCTATGGGGTGGTGGGGTACCATGCCAGAAGCTTGTCTGGCCAAATAGGGAGCAAACATGCCATACGCACCAGAGTTTGGTGTGGTGGGTGAGTTGGTCTGGTTGTTTTGCACGGCTGCAGCCACCGCATGTGCGGCTGTCACGGCTGTTTTTGCAGCATAGAGATTGGCCTCCTCTTGAAATTTGCCAATGTTCTTCTTGTACCTGATTCGTTTGTTGCCAAACCAGTTGGACACCTACCAAGTACAGGAACATGGAATGGAAAGGGTAGAGAAGTCACAAAGAAAAAGCCAAACTTCTTGTCCTTATTATGGCACAACAAGGGGAACCTCTGGGAGACATAATGCCCTGCCTGCCACTTCACACCATATGGGTACTGCATAATGGTTTTAGGGGTTCACTTTCCATTTTGGCATGCTCTTTTTACTCTACTGGAAGAACAATGCTTCCTGGAATTGGCTGTGAGAACACTAAAATGGCTGGGAGCACTGCACATAAAAATACTCAATTGCTATACATGTATCAGATATAGAAATCAGACTACTAAAAGAAGCTGAAAAGCTACTGGAAGCATTGTTAAATTA
Source organism: Cricetomys ansorgei (assembly GCA_026225945.1). Taxonomy (NCBI): domain Eukaryota; kingdom Metazoa; phylum Chordata; class Mammalia; order Rodentia; family Nesomyidae; genus Cricetomys; species Cricetomys ansorgei. Next base: position 3,617,782 of record JAMJFZ010002981.1, read on the forward strand.
GGTATTAAGAAGCACACTTGAAAAAGAATGACTTATTGTTCTTTTGTGGACCTGGAACAATTTTGGCAGCTATATAGGAGAATCACGTTTGGTCTGCTGAAGAGGGACATCAATTAATAATAGATGAAAAAGCCCTTTGTCTCCTGCCTTGGAAGACACTGCAAGACTGCCAAGATGGCTGCTCGGGCACAGCCAGTGGCTGTGTGAGAAGCTTCAACTTGAAAACTCAAGCCATCTCAATAAGGTCAAATGCACGTGCAGAGAAATGGCTGATTCCATAAGGTAGGACACACATCTTCTTTTCCTTTTTTTTTTCAAACCACTTATGATGTCAGCCAGTACAAATGTGAAAGAGGATGTTGGCAGAAGGCTGATTTCATCACAGCTCAGAGACAGCCCAACACTCAGCATGTAGACTCACACCATGTGTCCAGGTACCTGTGGTTGAGCTATATAAAGAAGCTAAAAGTCACACAGTCATATATAAGAAGATACACGCAATGCTGTATCATAGGAATTTGCCTCTCTTTTGTTAAAATAACAATTAAAAAATATCCCCAGGAACTGCCTACTAAGCTGGCAGAGGAACCACTGGTGTGGTATCAGGGCCATTGTTCTATCCTAGGTATTATCCATAAGAGCTCCTCAGGGGCCCTGAGTAGAAACAAGGAATGGGATGCCGTTCAGAGCACTCCATCCCAATTTTCTGCAGTGGGCAGCCCCGCTGGTCACCTCTGCCAAGTCTTTAATTGCTTTGGAAATGGTGCTCTCATTCTTCAACTGATGGCACTCACCCTTCTGGAGAAGACTAGAAAGCCCTGGCAGGGGATCCCTGTCAGGGAGATCACTGGCCTCACTGCTGCCCATATGCTGCCCTGGGAGCACTGAATACACACATGTGCACACACACACACACACACACACACACACACACGAGCACACTTGTGAGGATCCATGCTGCAGTGCAGGCTCCTCAGACAAAAATAAGGAAAAACCCACCCAAAATAGAGAACTATATCTGGCTGTTTCTGTCAAGTCTAAAGAAGAAGGTGGCTGCCCAGGCCACTCAGCTTTCCTCAGCCCAGGATTCAGCATCTCAGCCATGTTTGCCATCCTGCCCAGAGCTTGCTTTTCCAATGGTTCTTCCACATTTTGTTCCTTCTTTTTCCAATACCTGCTTCTTCCCTGTGTGTGGCTGTGTGTATCCTTCAAGGATCACCCCTTGGGCTTTTTCTCTTTCTCCCTGTTCACATTCAAAGCCTTCAGTGATCCTATGTGGATGACTCTGAGGTCTCTCTATTCCTAACTTCTTTGAAGAGTTTTAGATCTCAGTATTTAGATGCCCATAAAAGCTGCCATAATCTCCAGCACAGGTTTAAGACAAAGGGCAGGTGCTTCTCTTTTCTTTCCATGTGCCTACAATCCCACCTCCAGAGATGTGGTGCCCACAGCAGTCTCTGACTCCATTCTTGGGTAGTCCTGAGTGGACATATACTTTCTCATTCACTCACTGGTCTTATTCCTGACAGATAGAAATTGACGAAATGAGGATCATATGCTCATCCCATGGGCCTAACCCCTCCTGTCACTGACTTTCCCACTCCTCCCACTCTTCCTGTGTGAGGCCTGCAGCAGGTGTGCATGGCGTTGGGACAAAGAGTTATAGGAGTGCACAGGGATGGCCTGGCAAGCAGATATTCTAGAGAAGGGACAAGCACAGAGTCTGACCAGATGAGCTGGAGCTCAGAAGAGAGGGGAGAAAAGACCTAATGCTGGGGTGGGGCTCAGGCCTTAAGCAGGAGACAGGGGTTTAAGAGGGAGTTCTATGCAGGAAGAACCAGCATTAGTGAGCTTTATGATCATTTCCCATAGAATTATGTCATTCTAAAGATTAATTTATTTTACAGGTAGGTACACTTGTGCACCACACATGTTCAAGACCTTAAGAAGGCCAGAGGGTATCAGATCCCCTGGAACAGGAGTTAGAAGTTCCAGGATGTGAGCTATCAGGATGTGGTGCTAGGAACTGAACCTGGGTTCTCTATAAGAGCAATGGAGCTCTTAATGACTAAGTAATCTTTCCAGCCACATATTAAAAAAAAAAAAAGTGTGCCTCAGGTGTAGTTTTGTTAGAGAGCTTGCCTAGTATTGTAGTTGTATACCTACTATGGCAGCTCACCACAGAAGACATGGAGGCATATTCATTTGGTGCAAACCCTTCCAGACCTCAGCAGAGGGAACCACTGTCACAGCAAGCACCATACAGGACAGTGGAACCTTGAGCCTCTGAGTTCAGGTGTTTTTATTGATTCAGAACTCCTTAGGTGTTCTATTGATAGCACATGCAGATCATGACCGATCATGACCACATTAATCTAACATCTGCAGACAATACAAAATGCCAAGACCTAGGCAGCCCCTCATCCAACAGTGCACAAAAAATAATTATTTTATATATAATTAAAAATAAACTTCCACAACATAGCATACACAGACCCTCGGTTTCATCCACCAGTAAGACATAAACCAGGCATGGTAGTGCACAACTATAGTTCCTGCCTTCTGGAGGTAGAGGCAAGAAAATTGGAAGTTCAAGGTTATCCTTGACTGCATATCAAGTTCAAGGCCAGTCTCTAATGCATGAGACCTTGTTTGAAAGAAGAGAAAGAAGGAAGGAAGGAAAGGACGGAGGGAAGAAGGGAAGGAGGGAAGGACAGAAGGCCACAAAAACAAAAGTCAACTAACCAACCAACCCACAACCCCAGAAGAATCAGAATAGAAATAGTATCAAAGGTTCAAGTTCTGATACTGCTTGCTACAACAAATCCTCTTGGAATCTACCTCACCTTCCACAGTCCATAGCTTCAGCTCAGAGGAGCATTTCCACCTGACATATATATAGCTCATATATAACTGACCCTTGGCTTTCCTGAGTTGGCCTGTTAGGCCTTAGAAAGAGTTAAATATTAAATATATTGTTTATAGTGCAAAGGGAGACAGTCCAGGTTGAGGGAGAATTTGGAATTTCTTAAGCATAATTAATAAAAATTCCCCAACTCTGAATTTAGCAACAAAGGCCCATCTTAGAATTCTCTCCTTCTCAACAATTCTCTGTTGGATTCAGTACTTTGTAGTTAATATTACCTTGACAATCAGAGAAGCTATAATACATTAATGAAACCCAGCCTAGAAAATCAGATTACAGCTTTATTAACAGTTTCATAATTGAGGAATCTCTACCATGGAAGGCTTCCTCTCTAGATATGTAAGAATCTTCTGTTTATGCACACCCCTGGACCAATCAAACAACAGTCATCACTAATAAAGGTTTATTTAATTCTCACAGTAAAATTTTAATATCACCAGCAGCCTGGGGAAGCTTTAGCAAGTAGGTTTGCTTGACATCAGATCATTTCCATTCTGCCAGTCCCAATACTTCTTAATCTTTAATATCAAGGCAATTAAAATTAATGGCCACTCATCTGCAGCTACTGTGGGCAGTGTCTCCTTGACATCAACTGTTTGATGGGATTACCTCGAGGTTAAACTAACAAGCAAGGTTTAATTGGAAGCAATGAAAGAAGCAGTGATCATACGTTATGTTTAACCTGCATAACCACATCTAAATGAATATCTAGAAATGTTAAACTATTTCTCAAATTAAAATATGCACACCACATACATTCTGATACCACAGATTTGGGTACTGCGGCAATCAGCCAGTAAGTTCACACAGTGCAACCGAGAGCATTGTAATTAATATAGAAATTCAGGAAATTCAGGAATCGTTTTCATATTTTAGAAACAGATACAATCACTTGCAGAAGACCCATGGTTACTCAGTGGGAAGCACAAAAGTTACAGGGCACATGGCAGCAGTGCTCATGATAGAGCCAGGCTACAGAACGGGCCACTAAGGAGAGTCTGCTCTACTGCTGAACTGTGATGATCTGTACATCAGTCCCACAGTGCAAACAGGCAGGAAATTGGTAAAGGGAAATGGAATATGCTGTCCTGTGCTTCCCTTCTGAGCCTCACATCAAAGATTCACAGCCTTGGCTATGAGGGGGCAAAGGGTCAGGCAAGAATTTCAAGATCAATTAAAAATGAGAATAAAAACACAAGCACTCTCCTTCTGCTGACACTCAGTGTGCCCAGCACCAGACAGAGCCTCTGGAAGTCAGAGGAGTGATAAGGGTACATTGTGTCAGTTGCTGCATTTCTCTAGAACCTTTCTCTCAGGCTAAGAAGTGAAAGGAAAAGCTTCTGGTCTCTTCTACATGCTATGACCATGCATGTTCCTCTGTCTACATCCTGCAGATCACCACTTTAAAAAGCAAAGCTATCTTAGGTTGATAACGTAGTTCAGTGATACCATGTGCAAGGCCCTGGATTCAATCCCTGATATCACAACAAAACAAAACAACAAAACAAAACAAAAAAAACCAAAACAACAACAACAACAACAACAACAACAACAAAAAAAAAAACACCTCCCCAAAGTGATTTACTGACTGGGAAGCTTTTCACCTTCCTGATAAGGCTTCCCCTCATCCTCTCACTCTGAACTTTCAGCTCAGATAGTCAAGTCAGATGCCCATATGAACCAAATGAAGGCTAATGGTTAGGGCTTACACTCTGCTTTCAAATCCATATTACATCACTTAAAAGCTTTGGACAGGTTGAGTCCCTCTCATATAAAATGAGCATGATAATAACACACCCTCCTCGCAGAACAATTGGGTGTGTTTGGTGCCTAGTCACACGCATTATCTGACCACTATTAGCTATTACTATCATCCATGTTTTTATCAATAAAGGAACAAGAAAGCCAGACAAATTGTCTCAAATCACTCAGCAAAATGTGATGGATTCAGAACTGAACCCAGGACTTCCCATCAGCATTTTCTGTTTTTCTGAGAATGTTTACTGAGCTATATACTGAGTTATAGTCAGTATTGCCCTAGGTGCTGTGAGGAGATGAAAAAGTAACACTGTGGCTTCAGTCTAACTTTACACTATGGTCATGAAAGCAATACCAGCCCATCAAAACAATTAGCAAAATTTGAAGGATGGTGTTGAGGTCACACTGAGCTTCAGAGATGTCCTAGCAGGTCTGAGAAATTAGAGGAAACTTCTGCAGCAAGGAAGTTTCTTGGACTGGGCCTTGGCTTCATCCCTTAGTACTTTTATTGAGACTCCTAATTTCAGTGTCAAAACCCTCCAGAAGCTTACATTAACACAAACAGCCACAGTGTAAGCTGTGGCCTCCTATCCCCAGACTTTAGAGCAGCAGTTTTTAACCTGTGGGTCATGATCCATTTTGGGATCAAACAACCCTTTCACAGGAGTTGCCTAAGACTACCTGCATATCAGATATTTACATGACAATTTATAACAGTAGCAAAATTACAGTTATGAAGTAGCAACAAAAATAATTGTATGGTTGGAGTCACCACAACATGAGGAGCTATATTAAAGGGTTGCAGCATTAGAAAGGTTGAGAACCAATGCCCCAGAGAGCATTAATTTCTTCTCTAACTCCCCTCAAACACCCCCAATCTCTCTTATGGTACTGAAAAAGACAGGCAAAACCATTCTAAGGGAAGAGGCAGGGAGCATTTAGGAGTGTTTCTGGAAGATGCAACATCTGAGAGGAAGATTAAAGTGTAAGCAACATTTTGGTGAGGGGAGAGGCACTGGGATGTGTGACAGCCAAGATCCCTGAAGGTGGGCCAGTTATGGTCAAGGAAGGGACAGGTAGAGCCTGCCAGTGTGCCTAGGAAGTATCACACCACTGTAGTCCGAGGGTCCACTATATGGTGGCTAATGGCGAGGGCATCTGGAGCTGGGCCTGTCTGTAGATGTAGATTCAGGGCAATTTTATTCTTTGGCTACTTCAATACATGGTCCTTGGAGAGTTTCAGCCTCATACAATCTAACCTTCAGGAAGCTAACTTGGACCTAAGCCTCCAAGATTTACTGCTGACCCGCTCACTCTGACTAGCTCCTTCTTAACTCAGAGTTGTATTGAACTTAACTGACTCTTCTGGTTGGCTGATTTAACTCACTTGCTGTTCTGGCTCAAACTCTTTTCCATGCTGCTGGTTCAAACTGACCTTCTGAACTGGCTGAATGTTTCTGATGGAACTCTTCTAATTGAATTCTTCTGACTCTAGCTGAATCCTGCTACTTCTCTGACTGAACTGGCCTGCTCAGCTTCAAACTGACTCTCACTGTTAGTTGACTCTTCCAAATTCACTTTCCTTCTTCTGAATTGACTGTCTCTGCCTCAGACTGCCTGATTGCCTCAGTGTCTCTGCCTCTGTAACTAACTGCTTCTCTGAGCTGAGAGCCTGTTTTTATATCGTGAGAGTTGGTCATGTCCTCACTCTGACTCACTCTAACTCTTCCTCTGATTTGTCACTTTGCCGGCTCTTCACTCTGATTCATCTCAAATATCATTTCCTTTTAGACACTGACTCTTTCTGAGTTCTGCTTCCTGCTTCTTCTTCCTCCTGTTTCTATTTGCTTCGGTCTTGGGAATTAAAGGCATGTGCTACCACTGCCTTCTGAATACTGGTATTAAACGTGTGTACTGACATTCTTTCTACCCTAGAGCAGCCATGCTGCCAGATTAAAAGATTAAATATTCCTCCACACCTGTCCAGTGCTGAGAGTCGGAGTACTTTGCTACCATCCTCCCATTAGTAATTTTGAAAAATCATGTACCCACTCACACACTTTTTTATTCCTTGCACATTTTTAACATTGGCATCTACAATTTTTCATTATAAGTCTTAGAGTAATAAACAATGTTATTCAGTATGTCATAAATGTTGACATTTCAAAATCAAACTGCAATACTACTCTTTAAAATGTAGGCAGCCAAATACAATAGTACAGCAATTCAACATCACCATCCACTTTAAAAACAAATAAGCTTGTTCTTTGAGGTCTAGAATTTTGTATTCATTTTTGTTCTTAAAAGTGTATTTCCATTTATTTCTCTCCCGTATTATTCTAATACAATATACTTCTTTGCTCAGCATAAGAAACATATGGAAATTTAAACATTTAAATTGTTTTTATTTCTTATAATTATAAGGCTATACATGTTTGATATTTCCTTCTGAATTAAGCTGGCATTGTACTTAATCTAAAATTGGTTAAAGCAATACAAATACTTATTTTGATAAATAAAAGTACTTATTTTGAACAATAAATGTAAAATTTATTATACATTCATTTCTTGATCAAAGAGATAAGGGTCATAAAATTAGGAATGAAGCATAGGTTATTACCAATATATTTCATATTATCTCTTACTGCGGACCAAAGAGGGGTTCACACTTGGGGCAAAAGACTCTGAGATACTGGGCCAATTATTCCTTCTTTCAGAAAATGGGAAATAGGAGGAAGAAAACAGTGACATGAAGCTTCCTACAGAAGCTTTAAGAAGATGGGTTTGCAGGAGGAGAACACACACGCACACAAAAGCCTCCATCAGTGAGAGCTTGAACCTTTTGCATGTTGCCCTTAGGAGCATCTTCAGCTGCTGCTGGAGCACCAGAGCCTTCTCTGGAGAATACTGCCTCAAGTGGTTTGGCTAACTCTGGCTAGAAGTTAATCCCTCTTGTGCCCACAGCTGGGAAACCCTAGGACAGGGTGTGCCTGAAGAAGGCTTTCTTCCTGTAAGCATGGGGCTCACTTGGGCAACCACTTCCATGGGACAAAGAGCATTTGAAACTAGACCAAGAACAAATTAGTCAGCTCCAAGAAACCAAAGATATTCTGATTAAAGAAACAAATGTATGTGTGTGTGATTTATTATTTAACATAACTTTTCTAGAAACTATGCTAACAAAAAAATTTATCTGATGATCAACATTATTAACAAGAACTTATCTTGAGGAATTATTTAGAAATACTTGTACAGAGATATCACAATTCTTCTTACAACATCAAATAAGTAAATAAATAAATAATAAAATTTATAGGAAACTATATGGTGGAAAAGAATCATTGATCACAGAGCATGTTGAAGACAAATACTTATTGACACGGAACTATTCATAATATACTTCAAAGAGGGGAAAGTTAATTTTTCCTTCCATACAATATGAAGTGGATTTTTATGTGTGAAAATACCCACAGACAGACATAGATGTATATATGCACAGACTTGTATGCATACACAGGAAGAAAAGTATCATTTTAACCCTCAAAGTGTGGTCATGATTAAAGGTGGATTTTGTTAGCACATACTACTTAACAGAGATGGATTCTGTAAAGTCCAGCTATCTGGCTTCCTGTACAAACTTGGTAGTGTGTGGTGTTTTCATATACACCAAGACAACTATGTCAATGGGCATTCATTATCCTGTCTGTGCTTCATTATCGAAAGAAATGTCATTATGCGGCTTTGCTTTCCAAAGCAATTACTAAGAGCTGAATATGGAAGCACATGACTGTAAAGTATCTATCACTGAAAAGTCACACAGCACTTTTGAGTTTTATGTTCGGCCCCAGACTTATAGAAAGAATAAATTCTTATTCCTTATCTGGGAGAGCTTTCAAGTAGCAGGTTTGAGAATTCCGAATACAAAATTAAAACCTCTTTGTAAGTCTCAAGCCATTAAAATTTCCCAACAGCTTTGTATTTAAGAAAAATTCCATGTTAAAATAAAAAGCTAACCCATCTACAATGTCTGTACAGTTACCAACAGGCAACTTATCAGCTGGTTTCAATTGTATCTAACATTTCCGTTCCTATCACATTTATTTATCATGTTAATAACAACATTAAATAAAGGAGAAAGTCATCACTTAAAGACTTAATCTACACAAGCACAGGGGGCTAGCTCTTTCTCCACGGCACTCCTGCACAGACTTCATCAGAGAGAGGAGCAGCTGACGCAGAAGCATCACTATCGAAATTAGCGAACTGAAAATTTATGAAACACAGCTCTTGACAAACTTGCCAAGTGTCTCCTCATGTTTACCTGTGATGCGTGCTTTATGTAGTGTGCCTAATTAAACGAGCATCATAGAATGATGAGATGGGAAACTGTGCAAAATAGAACATGCAATGTATCTGCACTGTAAATGTAAACCTCTATCAAATAGTTTCTCCCTAATCGATATGTTCTCATCCCCGTGCTGTAGCTCACTTTTAAACGAAGGGTATACGCTAGGTCTGTGGAGCTTTTAAAGTAAATGTGTTGGTAAACAGTAAGCCTTACCCCCTCCACTCCTCTGCCCCCCAAGGCAGGCATCTGGTACCTTCCAAAGGGCAGAAAGCCTAGCCAGCCACGTGGCACGTATCCCCAGAGGCTCCAAAGGACAAGCATATAAATGGGCTGGAGAGCTAACCAGAGCCATCCCGGTTCTGCAAACTCTTTCCTACCTGATTGACTGTGGTCCAGTCATGAGAGTTAAGGCTCACCTGTCCTGGGCTACAAGAGCGGCCATGACACCCATTCATGGGGCTGCCCTGAAAATTAAACTTTCCAGTATAAAACCCTTTAGGGTTAAAATATGGATCAAATTAATAATCTAAACTTTTAAAATTTCCATTTTAGAAAATAAACTCCAAATTTATAACAACTGGCTTGAAAACCAATTTTTGGAACACAGACCACTTCTAATGGGAGAACTGAAAAACTTCAGATTCTGCTTCCACAGTGTTTGAAGTAATTCAAAGCAGCTCTACCTGTCAAGTACAGTGTTTGTTTGTTTGTTTCAAGTTGTGAAAAATGTCATTGCCATAATGTGCTGACACTCTTATAGTTCGGCTTTGCCCTTTCTCCTCTACACACGATAGACTGGTAACCACTAGTGACATTCACAAGAGGCTCATCTGTTAGAGTCTATAAACCATCAGCCTCGTGGCCACAGTGCACAAAGGATGACACCCCTCATCTTCCTAAAACACATGCTGAGAGCAGCTTCCACAGATGGTGTGTCCTTTAAGATTACCTCTTTTTCCCTCCCTCAAATAAAACCATTTCTTCTACTTCTAAAAATAAAACTAGGTTAGGTAAACACTCCATGGTTTCCTTCTTAGGCTCTAGAGAAGCCACGGCATCGCACTACAGGAGCATTGCAGCTACAGAGCTGCTCTCACTAGTGTGCTGCAAGGTGGAACTGTCACCGGGTAACACACAGCATCCCAGAATCCAAACTCAAGGGTACTCTAAATAATAACAGGGCAGATTTTTACCCTGAGAAGTTTCATATAAATCTAATGCTGGTAAATAAAAACATAAAATTTTATTCAGTCCTATATAAAAGTCCTAGCCAAGACTTGTTTATTTCAGCACCACTGCCAAGACTTGTTTATTTCAGCACCACTGCCTACCACACACATGCCAGTTTCTTTTGAAAAATCCAGAGAGATGTCATTGACATTTCCTATTCTTTATTATTATTTCTTATAATGCTGGAGGTCAACCTAGGGCCTCCCCCACACTAGGAACCCCTGAATCCTGACTAGTTCATTTAAAAGGGGGATATCTAGCCTCAAAAGAAATCCTTCCCTTGAGAATACATGAATACATCTCACAGAAACCATGCCACATACATTTAAAGAAGTAAAGACTACGGCAAGGCAGGTCTGTGAGAGCTTACAAACAGACACTTTCCTTCCTCACCCTGGATCGATTCTTTGGAGTCTGTGAGAACTTTGGGTAGGGCTAATACACTTATTTGCTGGAGGTGAACCTCTAGCACCTGTTCCTCTCTGGATCCTTTACAAGATTCCAGATGATTAGCTCCCACCCCCCAAATCCTGGCTGAATGGATGCTAAAGTAGCACTGACTGGGCACTCATGACACACTACTCTGTACTGCAATCTACATAGATGATCTCAACAAGCACAGAATCAGAGACATCACACTCCTAGCTTACAGATAAAGCATGACTCAATTAGACAGCCTGCTTCAAGTCCCAGCACTACTCGATGGTGGGCAGCTTGGTCTGAAATTCTTCTGTACTTTGCTATACTGATTGTATGTGGATCTACAGTTGTGAGTCCCATTTCTCAAAATATACAATATGAAAGGGCACTGCTATTGTCTGTTACAGGCTATGAGTAACTCAGATGAGATTTGGTTAGGAGCTGGTGTACCTGCAGGGCAATAGTTTAACAAGTCGAATGAGACACAAGAAAAGGAAAATTACCATTCTAGAGTCTCTCCTTTGGTCTTTTATTGTCACCCAACATGATCCCAGTTAGGAAAAACATCAGTCCTTTAACCTTTTTCCACACCTGGGCTCTAAGATCTGCCAGTGCAAATCACAAGCTCAGGCCACCAACAGGCTTTGCCAGTGATTCTACTTTTAGACTCATCCCGGGCCAGATTATTCATCCCACACATTTCATGAGTGTTGGAAAGGCACTGTGTTCCCCAAAGCAGCCCCTCAGATCATTGACCTCTTGCATGCAGTCTTACCTCCACCCTCATTCTGTTGGTCAGCACACATCCTCTTGTAGCCGCAAGTGCAAACATTTACAAAGGCTCCTAAGTGCCAAGTGCAATCCTAATCACTCTATATGTGGCTGTCAATCCCCCCAACAATCAAATGGGTTAGGTTTATTATTTTCCCTATTTTATAAGCAAGAAAACAAAGACATGAGTCTTCGTAACCTTTCTAGGCATATGACTAGTAAATGGTGGAACACAAAAGCCAGCCATGCTGGTCTGATTTCAGAACACAGGCCCATCTACCCATCTTCTCCTTTAGGCTCCCATTTCTACTAAGAAATCCATCTTTTTATCCCATTTCTAAAAATGGAAACTACAAACACCTGTGACTCATGCTGAACACTCAAGCGTTTATCTATTTGTGTGTTTGTCAGTGTGTGTATGCGTGTGTATGTGTGTGTGCATGTGTACATGTGAAAGCAGGTGACCATGGAGGCCAAAGGCACTGGATACCCCAGAGCTAGAGTTATAGGCTGTTGTGAGGTGCCGTATGTGGTTACTGGGAAAGGAACTCAGGTCCTCTACAAGAACAGTGTATGCTCTTAACCATGTGCCATCTCTCCAGCCCCAGAAGACAAACTTCAAAGAAGCAGTGCTTGGTTTTGTTGGGGTCTAGTCTATTTTTCTTCAATTATGGCCATCTCTGAACTTACTTTTACTATTTCCTTCTTTCTACTTTTCTTGGTCTCATATTAGTGTCCCTTAATATTCTGAGATGGTTCCCTATCATTTCACTCAGCATCTCTGTATCTGTAAGTACAAAATACATACATACAGACATATACCATACATTGATTCATACAGTCTATATACATATGTATTTACATTTATACATTTATTTCTAAGCATGACCTTAGGAGAAGTCAATGAATTTTTGATATATTGTATTTCCATTATCATTTAATTAAAATGCTTTCAAATTTCCATTACAGATTCTTTAGTAATCCAGGGGTTATTAAAGATACTGGTTAAGCTGGGCAGTGGTGGCACACGCCTTTAATCCCAGCACTTGGGAGGCAGAGGCAAGCGGATTTCTGTGAGTTCGAGGCCAGCTTGGTCTATAGAGTGAGTTTGAGGACAAGCCAGAGTTACAGCAGAGAAACCTGTCTCGAAAAACCAAAAAAAAAAAAAAAAAAAGACACTGGTTAAATTCTAGATATTTGGAAATTTTCTAATGTCTTTTTATTACTGATGTCTACTTTAATTCCACTGTAGTCAGAAAGCATACTCAGCTTTAATTTGTTTAAAATGTATTAAGAGGCCATGCATGATAGAACTTGACTGTTGTACTAGTACTCAGGAGGTGGAAGAGGATGAAGAGTCAGAAAGCAAGATCAGGTCAGCCTGGGCTACATGAATACCTGTCCCTCCTCAAAACCTAAATAAATAGATAGATAGATAGATAGACAGACAGACAGACAGACAGATAGAAAAATAAAATTTATTACAAGTGCTTCATTAACCTAGAATATATAGCTAATGCCTAAAATGTTGTACAAATATTGAAATATATATATTCCGTAACTGTTAGATATGTAGTGTTTTATGTAACTGCAAACCTGTGTTCAAATCTTCTATATTTGTGATACTTAAAATGTTCCAGAATCATCAACATCAATATTAATCTAGACTCTACAGGAGGGCAGAAACATTGCAGACATTTTGGTTCAGAACTTATAGTAATAGGGTCCTGAAATCTGCATTCTGACATGTCTTTGGATCATTATTAATGCATGCGAAAGCTTGAGACACACTGTGTCTGTGCTATAATGTGCATGTATGTATATCTGCTTGCTTAGTAAAAGAAAGATATGGAATTCTCCTGTTGTGTTTTGGGTTTTAATTTTTCTTCACATTATTGAAGTTTTGCTTTATGGTTCTGAGTTTATGCTATTGGGTGCTCACAAATGTAGAACTGCTATCACATCATTATTTTGTAATGCCAGTAAAACTTTTTGTCTTAAAGTATTTTTAAATCTGGAATTGCTTTCTTTCGGCTATTGTTTGCTGGCTATATATTTTTCATGTTACTACTCTTGTTTTTCCCATGTCCTCATATTTTATGTATGTATGTCTCTTGGAAAATACATAATTTTCATTTTATATCCTATTTGACTATGTATTGTGCTTATTTAGAATATCTGATATTACTGTGATTATTTGATCTATTTGGAAATCCTATCATCCCAATAAGCACTTCTAATCTGTTTCACTCATTCTGCATTCCCCCTTTCTTAACCTTCTTCAGATAATTTTTTACTCTCTATCCCCTAGCTATTTATTGAAAATTACATAGATCTTTCGCACACTTGAAGTGACTAAAGATTTCACATTCTTGACTACTAAAGTTTAACATTAATTGACATTTTTAGTTGGTATTTTCCCAGAAAATGCAAGAGGCTTAAAATATTCTCTTTCATCACTTACAAGGCATTATCATCATATATTTTAATTATATGCATACTATAAAGTAGAACATCAGTATCCTTATACAATAAATTTTGATCCAAACACACACAGCTACCCTTTGCTTACCATTTCATATACCTGCCATCCTGACTGAAATCTTTTTACTTCTTTACGAAAAATTACACACACACACAGATATATATATATACACACACATACATATACATATATATGTACGTATAAACATATATACACACATACATATCTTTTAAAGAGAAAGTAAGACAAATTCTTTCAATTTTTGATTTAAAATGTCTTTATTTGACTTCCATCAAAAGGCATTTTTGGCAGGTATGGAATTCTCAGCTGACATTTGTTTTAAATCATCTCTTTGATGATGTCGACCCTCCCTCTCTATTCAGTTAAGTTAGTGGATGGTATAAGTGTTGCTTTTTAGTACAACCTCATTTTCCCTCTGGATGCCTTTGTTTTGACTGTTTAGCGTGGATTACTATTTATTTATTCTGTGTGGAAACTACAGTTCTTCATGAATTTGGAGCTTGGAATCTGCCATAAGATTCTCAAAGCGTTCATTTATTACATTTAAATTGATATTCAATGCTGGTGCTAGAATTATTTTTCACAAATCTAATCACGTATCTCTTCAGAATACCTCTCCTTATTCTATGGGATAACATTTAAAACTATGTAAGATTATATGCATATAGCCTAATAATTATAACCTTTTCATTTGATATTAATTGTTATATGATATTTCATACAATTGTTCATACAGATAGTAAGTACATTAACTATATTAATATGGCTCATACAACATACACTTATGTGTAAATCTGTATGTGTTCATGCATATGTGCATATATGTACACACACATAAATTCTTCCTTCCTAATTAGAATGTGAGCTCCATAAAGGGCATATCTCTGTGGCATTCAGTATATAACACTAACCAATGACTCTGAAGTTTCTAATTGAATGCTTATTGAGTTAAGTTAATTAATAGACACAAATAAGACATCTAAACCACTCAATCTCACAAGTGTAGGCCCTCCCTAATCAGCCTCAACTTTGCCTTTCCAGTATCACATCCAGCAAACATTTTGTGTCTGGGTTGGATGCTACTAGGCATTAAGAATATAGCACTGAATAAGACAACCAGTAACAACTACCATGGAATTTACCATCCCTAGGTGAACACCACTCAACAGTTCAATACTTAGAGTCAATTATGGTAAGAGCTGTGGAGGAAAAAGAGCTATGAGAATACACAATGAAGGCATACTGGCTATCAAGGAGCGCTAGCTCTGAAGGTGCAGTTTTTCCATGGTTCTTGTGGGTAGAGAATGCTACAAGAGAAACACACACACTGGTGCTACTTATACCTTCTGAGTCCCACAGCCTCCTATAGGTGATTTCACGTCTTTTCTCACTGAAGCGCCCATAATTCTGTGAAGCCAAATCATACATGTGAAGAGAACAGGTGGAGGTACAAAGGCTAACTCAAGGCCACTGAGATAATAAAACAGGGAGGACCTGGTATTAAGAGTCCAGGCTGGTTTGAGACTTTGGAGTCAGCAGCCTTGATTCCTAGAATATCACCTTCACGGGATAAAACTGGCCACCTGACAGACCAGCCTTCTGTTGATAAAGTTTTCTTTGCTTAGAATGCCTTTTCTTCCCATTTTCCTCCTGTGACCATCTTATTCATCCTCCTCCAGGTTCTACAGGTCATCTTTCCTCAAGAGTCTTTCCTAGTGCTATCAGCAGGAAGTAAACCTCTCCTCACAGTGTGTCTGGGCATAGCTGATAACTGAGTTGGGACAGAAAATCGGCCAACAGAAAAGAAAAGGGCAGTCAAGGGCACCTTTGGAGAAGGCTTCTGGGAGGGAGCATCACAGAATTGTACAGAGGAATGCCAGGGGGCTTGGGCATGCTTCCAGTGCTGATCTGGGTCTTCGCCCTTGGGCTACACCATCTATTTTCTGATCACTCCTCCCTCTTGCTCTCTACCCTGCTGTGGGCCCTGAGGCTGCCCTCTGCCTGCGGCTCACCAATTGCTGCAGGCTGGTAGAAGATGAGAGAAAGGGAGGGGAAGGAGCCACAGTGTCTACTCTCCTGGCATCCTAGCTATAAAGCTGCCTCTTCTCAGGGCTCATTACTGGTTTCTCCATGTAACATCCTTCCTACGTTCTGGCAACCTTTCCTGTATCTCTTGGGGCTAAAAGGCAGTAATAGAACCAACTGCCAACATCATCCGTTGTTTCCCTACACTCTGCCCACAGTTTTATAAATAGTCACTTTATTAAAATCATCTCACATTATTCTATTTTGAGCAGGCCATCTGTTTTCTGCTGGGACCCTGACTTGCAGATTAGCCTACTGCCCTGACAAGCCTCACAGAAGTGAGGCACTAGAAAGGTGAGATGCAGTGAAGAGAGACAGGATGCAGAAGGACTGGAGGGAATACACACTACACAGAAGAAAAGGACTAGGTAAAGTAAAGGAGGCAAAGCTGAAAGGTCCACATTCAGATGAAGACTTCCTTTAGGATAGGAAAATTCAAAACTACTTAAGTCTACCATGGGGAGAGAATAGTTCTCTGTTCTTTGATCTGGGTATCAGAAGAGGAGTGGTCTGAACTATGCATACGCGACATTCCTGGAGCAAGCCCTAAGGGCAAGCTAACCACCCCCCCCCCCAAGGTAGACAGCCCCACTCTCAGATCGTGCAGATGCCCCTGACTGGCACTAGGTGTTATAGCCCACTCAAAGCACTCTTTTTACATTTGGCTTTTTTATTCTTCACAGACTGTTTAACGACAGTCTCATCTCCACTAGGATACAATATAGGAACTTTTAGAACAGAGGGTCTGTCATCTTTTAAAGCAGTGTGAAAGAACCTCCATAACACAAAAGCAGCCATCTTCCTCTAAGTTGTTTCTGGTCTGTCTTCGGCACACTTACAGCCGAAATCCATTTCTGCTGGTGTCTGCTGCCAAAACAACTGAAAAGGCCTTTATGGACAGCTGAAACAGATATGGTAATTTGATATTCATCTCTTTTTTTTTTCTCCCCTACTCTAATAATTACTTTAACAGGCTTCTTCTTGTTTTAATAGATTTTTTTTAATAAGAAAATCTTACTTACAAATTTTAATTAGCTTACTGAATATTCACTGCTTTGGAATAAGTAGTTTAATGAGTAAGAGACCTCAGACTACTAACTAGCCTAGCTTCTCTATAGCAGCTTAGGGAAGGATGCAGTCCTCCTGAGAGCCCAGTGTGTACACACAAGCCAGACTCTAGCCTGAGCCCCAAGGATGCAGGAACCACACTGCCACTGGCAGGAAAAACAGTTCACCATCCACTCTCTTCCTTTTATGGAGTATCTCTACCCCAGTCCCACCACTCATGAAAAGGCCTGAGATAGTCCTCGTCAAATCATCCTCTAGACCTCAGTCTCTTTGTCTGTAAGGAGCAGGTCAATGTTTCCTGTGCTGGACTGTTAACAGACTGGTCCTGTGCACCAACTTTGAAAGCTTTGGAATATGCTAACAGCATGAATGAAGAAAAGAATCTCAATGTCACTTAACCGCTACTATTTCTGGTTCTCTTCTGTTAAAAAAAAAAATCTATCTTTTCCTTACAGTATTTTTCAATACAGTAGCAATAAAGAATAAGTTAACATTTTTCATTCTGAAAACACCTATCAGAGAAGATAGACTCAAAATTGGAATCAGGAGAACAATGGAGGCTTTGTGTCTTACTAACTTGAATAATCCATGCGAGTTAACTCTACTCCAAAAGTTAAAGTATATTAATATCCTCTCCACTAATTAAGAATATGTGACAACTTAAGCATGAATCTTGGTGCATGTGAAATTTGCAGTAGCAGCTTTTTGTAACTCCTCAGGTTACTGTGTGAAAGGAAACTCCAGGGTCTCAGTTGAACTGAGCTCAAAACAGAAGTCGGGATTTTGGTCCAGCTAAATTCCACACTGGGGATTTACATTTATAGCATTCATCATGAATAATGGGGGATTGCCATGGCTTTTGTCTCCCCTCTCCTGTCCATTTATGTTTCTACATATGTGAGCTTTAAGAGCTCTGGCTCAGATAAACTTGATATATTTAAGAAGAAATTCTTACTCTTTCCACCCAAACCTCTCTCCCAAATCTTTCCCTATTGTTTTTAATGCAACTCTATGCCCCAGTGCTCAGGATAAAATGTCAGTCATACCTGACTTTCCCTCCTTCTGTCAGCAGACCCTGTTGATTGTACTCTCTTAGTACATCCAGAATCCAGCCCAATTCATTCCCTCCACATTCTGGTCCTAGTCACTCCCATCTTCTGCCTGGATTACTACAGCTCCATGTAGGCTGGTGTCTGCTTCCATTCACCCTCATGGTCTGTTTTCAACAGCCACTGTGGCAGCCCTGTTAGAATGTAGGAAATAGTGTCATCCTCCCATTTCCTATCTGACGTGGAGTAAAGCTGCAGTCAGTGCTCCTGCCTAGAAGCCATCTGGACACTGTGGCCTCTTTAGTAGCTTCTTCTCACCCATTTGCTCAGGTTGCTTCCACCTCAGGCTTCCCATGTTGTACCCTCTGCTTCAGTATTCCTCATCAAATGTACACAGTGTCCATCTCCCAACTCTACAAAGACTTTGCCTTCACCTACTAAGCAGAACATCCCCTAACCCTATGCTCTCCCTCCTTTGTTTTTCTCCATAGCACCTATCATTTTCTAACTTGCTATCGCCCACATTTTATCTCTTGTTATATTTTCCCACAAAAGCTAATGTAATCTCAAGAGCAGGTGTGTTGTCACAGTGCATGTAAACTTTGGGTGATGCAAAAAATATACATTCACAAACAATCATGCATTCCAAGTATAGAGCTTGATGGATTTTCGTAAGATGCACACACCCAGGAACCCAACACTCAGATCAGAAGCATTCCTTCCCAGTCCACTCACTGCTTCCCCCAAAGACAACTGCTGGCTGTCCCGACTTCCAGCACCTAAGGGTAACATAGCCTGTTTCTGAGCCTGTTACAAGGAACCATGATTCTTTTGCATTACGTAGATACACAGAACTGTAGTTCATTCTAACTGCTGAATCATAGTCCGATTGCATATAAACAAATCACATTGGTTTACACATTTCCCCAACTGTGGACATTTGTACCATGTTCTGGCTGTTATCACTGCCACTGTAATGGACATTCTAAGATGAATCTTTTGGCAAGTATCTGTACATGTTTCTATTAGGTAAGGCCAAGTACCAGGTGAGCAACTAACAAAGACTTTCTTGACTTATTTTTGTTTTTTTGAGACAAGTCTTACTGCATAGACCAGTTTGGCCTTTAACTCAGAGAGAGCCACCTTCCTCTGCTTCCTGAGTGCCAGGACTAAGAGTGTACACCACCATGCCTGGCTTTGTTAACTTATATATGTGGGTTTATACTGAATGATAATTAAGTCAGTTCATGTCAATTCAACATTCAAACGGAAACATACATTATTAATTCCACTGTATTGTTTTGAATAGCCCTTCCTGATTCCACTTTGCTCTTTCTCTTATAGTCTCTCCTTTGTTGTTTTTGACCACATATGTCTCCACCTCTGACTTCATGGAGGATGGTCATCTACCACATATGTTCTGCAATTTGCATTTTCACTTGACATGTTTCTAGACCACACTGGAGTTTACTTAAAATTCATCCTCTCAGTTGGGGGGGGGGTGGTACACACCTTTAATCTCAGCACTTGGGAGGCAGAGGCAGGCAGATCTCTGTGAGTTCGAGGCCAGCCTGGTCTACAGAATTCCAGGATAGCCAGAGTTCTAACAGAGAAACCCTGTCTTGAAAAAAAAAAATCATCCTCCCACTGCTGCAAGGTACTCATTCCACTGTGGTACTCCACTGTGTTTATCCATCTTTTAAGACAAATGAACAACTGTGTACTTCAAGTTTTCAGATATTTCACTGCTGACAATACTCTTCTAATGTCTTAATGTACCTTCTAGATGAGAGGTTTTCCAGGGTAGTTTCATCTAGATGTGAAACTGGGTTGACTGGCATACACATTTCTAAAGTGGATACAACAACCTGTTCCCCAACAGGAAAAAAGGTCCCTGCTGCTGCACACAGGCTTAGAACCCTTGGCATGGTTAGACTTGACTTTTTACCAATCTAGGAAATGTAAAATGCTAGTTCATTGTGGTTTTTCAATTATATTTTCCTGATTGCTACTGAATGTGGGAATGTTTTCATCGAATTGACCACTTGTATGTTCTGTGACATCATTGAGGTCTTTCCCCACTTTTCAAGTTGGTTGTCTCTGGGCAGGTACGAAGACTGTACTGCCTTTTCCTTATTAATTTATAGGAGTTTCTCGTATCCTGGGATCACATGTGTGGATTGCCATGCCTGGCTCCTACTGATTCTTAATTATTAAAGTATTTGAAGCAATAAAAATAAAATTCCAGTTGTATATGTGGATCAAAAATTGTACTGTTCTCATCTGTTTTCAGTATTTGAAGGTAGGTTTGTATAATCTCTGGTGTCTAATTTAACTGTATTTCAGGGAAATTTCTGCTTTGGATCATATTGTTCTCTTTTCAGAACAGATTACTTGTCAGACCTGAAACAAAAATTCTTTGCTAAGGTCTAAAGAGAACACTGGCTGCTCTTCCAGAGCACCCAGTTATGACTCTCAGCACCCTCATGGTAGCTCACAACTGCCTACAATTCCAGTTTCAGGGAAATCTGATGGCCTCTTTGAGTCTGTGTGGGTACCAGGCATGCAGACACACACCCATATAAAATGAAAAAAAAAAAAAAAAGATTTGCTTTCACTTTGAATTTGAACTTGAATTAAAAACTGTAAGGATAGAAATCAACTTTTTTTTTCTTCTTTCTTTTTTTTTTTTTTTTTTTTTGAGACAGGGTTTCTCTGCTGTAACTCTGGCTGTTCTGGAACACAATCTGTAGACCAGGCTGACCTCAAACTCATAGAGATCCACCTGCATCTGCCTCCCAAGTGCTGGGATTAAAGGCATGGATCGCCACCACCTGGCGAAACCAACATTTTAAACAGAATAATCATTTCATCTTCTTCAGAGATATGGGAAGAGGGATTTGCAGGAAAACTAACTTTTTAGACAGGAAGTAGGTGAATTCAGAATGCTGACAAAATTTAAATGGATATATAAACTTCTGAAAGTCTACACTGGAAGAGACAAGGCCAGGAAGTATGTCTTAGACAGGTGAGGATCTCTGTCCATGTTATTTCTATCTCTTCACCCTTTTCTCAAAAATTGCTAGGATTTCAAAACATAGCTTATAGAAAATAAATGGCATGGCCAGGTGTGAAGGTGAGTATCTGCAGCCTCAACTACCAGGGAGATAGAAGCATGAGGATCACAGTATCTACAAGTCTGAGGGCAGCTTAAGCAAGACAGCAAGACTTCATTTCAAATAAAGACAAGTATAAAAACCAGGTGTGAACCGGCAAAATGGTTCAGTAGGTAAAGTTATTTGCTGCCAAACCTGATGACCTGAGTTTGGTTTTTGAAACCTACATGGTAGAGAGAACTGACTCCATGCATGTACCATTGCACAGTGCACACCCACACCCCTTCACACACATAAACAAATACACGGTTTAAAAAAAAGTGAGGTGTGGTGTGACACATGCCTGTAATCCCTGCATGGATGTGTGGGCAGGAGACAGCAGCAAATTCCAGTCTGGCTAGGCCACACTGAAAAACAGTTTCAATGTTTCTCAAAGCACAGAAACAAATGCAAATGAATGCACTAAACAATGTTTTAAAACACTTGTTAAATGGGTTCCTAGTCCACTTTAGAAGTAAAATCTCCTGACAGAAAGCAGAAGAAAACCTTTTATCGCTAATTCCACAAGTACACTGAATATGTCCTAGAACTACACCCAAATTACCACCTACTACAGCTATCGAAAACTCTGGATTATAGAGTTTTTAAAAAAGATATAATGCATGCTATTCCCCAGTGTCAAATATATTATTAAAAGTTTAAAACAAAGACAGGAAGTAAAAAAAAACACCATAAAGGATCCACAACATTCAAGCAGGAAAGCAGACATGGCTGTCAGCTGGTTCAGCACATGAGCCCTTTCTTTAGAGTTTGGGGACACACACTGTGCTGTCTTTTTATGTTCAGCTTGGCAGGGTTTAGAGTCACCTACAAGTCACACCCTGAGATTGTCCGTGAGGTCATATCCAGAATGGAGGAGTGAAGCCCACCTTGAATGTAGACTGCACCAATCCATGGCCTGGGATTCCAAACTGGATAAAAACGAGTAAGATACAATGGAGATCTAAGTTCATTTCTCTCTAATCCTGACTGTGAACCAATTCAGCCTACAGTCTCATACTCCGCCACCGTGCCCCTTCCCCTGCCATGAAGAGCTGCACCCTCAAACTGTGACCAGGATAAGCCCGTCCTCCCTATGCTGCCCACATCAGTATTTGGTGAGAACAAGGAGATCAACTCAAACACCTACGTCCCAGAAAACCTGACTCAAATGCAAACACTTTTGGTTTGCGCTTTCCTGGAACCTAGCACATTATACTCAATGTTTCAAGTGTCAGTCAGTACTACACAGGCTGGACAAAGGCATTTCCTATTAGACATAACTTTGTACCTGGTGATCCAAATCAATTTGAAACTGAAGACTGGGTTCTATCCCTATAATCCAGGAGGAAGGAGGAACCCAGCCCTGGCAGTTGTCCTCTCATCTCTGCACACACAGTAGCACACAAGCGTGCCCACAAATACACTAAACAAAATCCTCAAAAAACAAACTGGGCAGGAAACAAAATATAACACATTAAATAAGAGAAAGAAGTTAAACCTTGAATGAAATCCTGATTATAAGTCAAAGTTGCTCCACTCCTTGTCAATTAGTATTTTAAAAAAATTATCTAAGTTTTAAATTCTTGCATTAAATTGTGGAGATATGTTGATTTTTAAATAGCTTTTCTGAAGATGACCATTTGGCTATGACAGCAGATGAGGAGGAGGTGTCCTACAACCCAGGAAAGCACAGCCCCATGGAGTCCCTCACCTGTGACACTGTGATGCTGCATTTCTTGGCCAGCTCCTCTTTGGCTTCTTCACTGGGGTAGGGGTTGCTGAGGTGTGAGTAAAAATATTCATTCAAGATTTCTGTGGCCTGTTTACTGAAGTTACGCCTTTTCCGCCTATGACAAAACAGGGAGGAAAAAGTGAAGTCACATTTGTCATCAGCACTAACCAAAGGGACAATCAATTAGGATCATGTGAAAGAAAGTGGGCTTTCAATTCACAGTATGAGAGCAAACATGACATTCCAGGCACTCTCTGAAGCATGTTCCAGCCCTAAGATAGAGCATCACTAAGAAAAGTACATGAATGTGAGGCACAATTCATCTCATTCTTTATTCTAAAAAAGTTTATTCAAGGCCTAATATGTTCTAGGTATTAAATGAAGACACATGGGGAATGAAACAGGCGCATTCTAGAGAACTTATAGGCACCTGGAGGTTAGGAAGAGGGTAGAAAGATAGGGGATGAAAGACATTAAATAGCAACACAGAAATCAGCCAGGCATGGTGACACAGGCCTTTAATCCCAGCACTAGGGAGGCAGAGGCAGGCAGATTTCTGTGAGTTTGAGGCCAGCCTGGACTACAGAGTGAGTTCCAGGACAGTCAGGGCTACTCAGTGAGACCTTATCTCACCCTCTCCACTCCCATACAAAGAACACAGAAATCAGTAAGTTTGTATCACAGTGACCATACAAAGTGCCATGAAGAAAACGTGTGAGGTGAAATGACAGTGTTTACTGGGAAACAGGACACAGGGTACAGGCCCAGGAAAGATTTCCTTGAGGAAATCAATCTGAGATCCGGAAATGTATAGGAGTTAGATGAAGGGCAGAGGTGAACAGGAATGGGTAGAGGAAAAAACCTTGAGATGCAAAAGAACCTGGTTAGTGTATAAAGGGCTAGAAGAGGCTGGGGCTCTGGGAAGGTTAGGGAACCTGGGGGTCGGTCTGGAAGGAAAGAAGAGGCCAGATGACACAGGGTGATGGGCCTCACAAGCTGTTTCAGGCTTTCATCTACGTGTAACAGGAAGCTGTTGAGGTTTTAAGTTTTGCTATTTAAAAAAATTACTTTTATATTTACTTATTGAATGTGTATATGTACTCACATATGTATGCGTATGCATGATATACGCATGCATGTGGAGGCACACATGTGGCATTCAGAGGAACAGCTGTGGGAGTTGGTTCTCTCCTTCTACCATGTAGGTTCCAGGACTCAAACTCAGGCTGTCAAGCTTGGTATCAAGAATTCTGACCCACTGAGCCCTCTCACTGGCCCCATTTTTCTTATATTTTGTTTGGTTTGGTTTTGAGACAAGGTCTTACTATGTAGTCTTGGCTGGCCTAGAATTTGCTATATATATGAGTTCCAGGTTGACTTGGAACTCATAGAGATCTGCCTGCCTCTGCCTCCTGCGTGCTGAGGTTATAGGCTTGTACCACAGTCTGCATGCTTTTAAAAGTCATCCTGACACCGAGAAAAGATGGAAGAGGGCACAAAAGGAAATGCAGGACCACTGTAGACTTGGCCTCACTGGTCATCCTGGAGGTGATGGTAAGACAGGGCAAGAGCCACATCAACAAGATTCAAGATCTACTTAGATGGCAGATGTAGGAACTGATAGGGCAGTGCAAGGCTGAGAGGGGGAGAGGAGGGAAGGAAAAACATACACGCCAAGAAGGACTTATGGGTTTTTCCATTTAAGCAACTGCCTCGACTTTGGAACATGCTCCTCACAGAGGAAGAGCAGAGGAGAGTATGTTGCTGTTTTAACTGCATGGGAGTGTGTGTGGCAAACATTAGAAAACCAAATATTTATTAACAACATATTTTGAGTA
This sequence comes from Cricetomys ansorgei, assembly GCA_026225945.1. NCBI lineage: Eukaryota > Metazoa > Chordata > Mammalia > Rodentia > Nesomyidae > Cricetomys > Cricetomys ansorgei. The sequence continues at coordinate 3,642,671 of JAMJFZ010002981.1, forward strand.
ACAAAAACATTGCTTATATTTGGTGGCTATTATTTCTGTTTTGAAGAATTCCTGCCTGAAAACGAACATCTGTCAGATTTCACTTTAGATTAGCTACTCCGTGACTGGAAAACATCTTCCCTAGATAATTCTCTCAACACTTGCTTCCAAGTCATCTTAATGACTTTCTCAACTGTGATATCCTGTACTCAGAAAAGTGGGGTAAAGGTGTCTGGATCTGCTGGTTACCACAATGCCACTACGGTGGCAGGTTAGATACAGCCCAGTAGGCACAGACTCAGAGTCAAGGGAGTGATTAATGTAGGTTTAATAAAAAACATCACAGGTTTCTGTTCTTAAGTTTCTTAATTTTAATAACTTTTAGAAGGTTAAACTATTGCATCCTAGGGGATGAGGGGAGAATCAAGATCTATCTGGTGATTAAAATAAGAAGGGTTTGACGATGAAATGGATACAGGAAGAGGAAACGATAAGAAGGGAGAAAGAGAAATCTACTGAGAAGAGTAATTCATATTTTACAGGAATCATGTGGGGCTTGAAGAGAAAGACAAAACATTGAAGTGGGACCACCACAGAGGCAGACTCTGCTGACCGGGGGTGAGATAGGCAGGGTGAGAAAGATCCAGAACTGATACTTAATACACCAAGTCCAAGGCATTCCCTGTTGAGACCACACAGTAATGACCTGCACATAACAGCCTACTTTTGCAGCTCTATGTGGAAAACCAGAATATCAGCCATGCCAGGCCCTCTGTTGGCAGACAATGACCTGATGCTGAGTGACAGCCATCACATAGACACCTAGCTGTCTACACTACTCCCCCCCCCAACTCCCCTCACACATCCTCAATTTGGCCATTCCATTCTATTTTACTGCATGGCTACAACATGGAGCCCAGTGACAGGACCAGGGTCGATGGAGATTAATGATAGGCATTTGTTTGGGCAATGGAAACATGTAAAGGAAGGAATGGAAAGAAAACCTCTAGGAAGTAAAGTTTGACTCAGGTTTTTGTCCAGGCGAAGTTTTGGCAAACATCAAAGAAGCCTCAGAGAATGGATCAATGGGCAGCATAAACTTAGCTCTGTGTGAATACAGCATGGGAAAAGCAGTCACGCAAGTTCATTCCTGAATGTTTTACACTGATACACATTTCAGGCTCATCTAGTTGTCAAGGAAACATGAACATGGTCTTCCAGAAAGGCACAATGAGCAAGGATCCCTGTCTGGATAGGCATGTAGGCCTGGAGCACAACAAGCTTGGCTTCTTGGCACAAGGGTTTACTCAGGCCCAACACAAGTGAAGGGCTAAAACACAAGGCTACGTTCACCGGGAGGCGCAGAATAGAGGATGGGCTCATGCTTTATTTATTCTTTAGAAAAACATCTTGTAGAAAATGGCCATTAAGCATGTCCCCTGGTTTCATTTCCCCCGGGCGCCACGCTTTAAATGGCTGTGCCTCAGGCCAGTGTGCACTGCACATCAGTCCCAAGGCTGTGTGTCCCAACACCACCACTGGGGTTGGGAGCACCTTCTGCTCCCAACTCTGCCGCTCTCTCATTCTTGCTCAGCTCATTGAAAGCCATACATACTTGTTGTGGAAGAAAAACAAATCATGTAAGTGTATATATTATGAATGCAGTTACGTAAAACTAAACCCGCATGCAGACAAGAACAGGAAAGCATCCTCAGGGAGGAACAGAAAGTGTATTAGCACAGAATCTTCAAAAATGTGCATTTTAAATATCTTATGTTTTTCACTAAATGCTCAAATTTGATTAAAAATTTTAAACTTTTGTTTCCTGATGCCACCTCCCAAACTCTGATTTTGACTGTTAAAAGTAATAAAAATTCATATGATCAAACTACTTTTTATGAAATGCTCAAAAAAAAAATACAACTATTATTAAATCAAGCAAACAAAAACTGAGGGCTGTACAGATGGCTCATCAGTTAACAGTACTTGCTACTATTCCAGAGAACACAAGTTCAGTTCCCAGCATTCATCGGGCTTTCAATGTAACTCCAGCGCCAAAGGATCTGATACCCTCCTCTGAACTCTACATTGTATGTGTATAGTGTGCTTGCACACACACACGCCAAATAAATAAACACATATATCCCTTTAAAAATGAAAATATATGCCCACATGCACAACAACACATTCACACATACACACAATAAAAAATAAAAATAAAGTATTTTAAATCAGCCCATTTCAAAATTTAAGGCTGCAAAAACTTTACTGTGTTAATAAAAGGGAGCTTTTATTACAATTTTCAAAACACCTTTAAAAAAAAATAGGAGTACAAGTCACAGTCATTTATGGGAAAAAGTTATGTCACATTTTCAAACTATAACTGTAGCATTTTTTCCTTGGCATGTTTCTAATAAAATATCTTTAAAATATCCATAAAATAAAAAAAGGCATTCATATGGCCACCTATCAATTAGGATAATTGATGACATAGAAGGAAGACACTTGCTATCATTTTGACTTTCAATGACTGCCCCAACCAGTGTGTGTGTGTGTGTGTGTGTGTGTGTGTGTGTGTGTGTGATGAAGAACTACAAGAAAAGGGAGTAAAACATATTCCATTTCAGAGAAGTAATCCATAGAAGATAATCCAAAGGTCAAAAGATCAGTTTAGAATAGCACTTCTCATATTGCCTCCTTCTCTGCCCTGATTTCTTTTTCTTCACAGAACTTATCCTTCTACAATCACTGTATCACCAAACAGTATGCTATTTGATGGTGAATGTGTTTACCTGTCTATTATCTGTCTCCTCAAGTGGAATGCAAGCTAAACTGGGTACATACATTTTCTTGGCTGGTTATGTCCCACAGCATGAGTGAGTAACTGAAGAAGAAAGGAAGGGTTGGGGATCAAGCTATAATGCAAACTAGTGAAAATAATTAAAATGTTAAATCATAAACTAATCCATCTGGGAGTAGTGGTATATGCCTTTAATACCAGCATTGGGAGACAGAGGCAGGCAGATCTCTGTGAGTTTGAGTCCAAACTGGTCTACAAAACAAGTTCCAGGTAGCCAGGGCTACACAGTGAGACCCTGTCTTAAAACAACAAAACCAAATGAAAAGCAGAAGGAAATATATTAAAAGATTTGCAATGCTTTTTTTAAGACCAAACTAAAGATGTGTTTTATCCTTCTCTTTTCTGGTTTATGCATATGCATTTTCTAAATTTTCTACAATGATCTTGGTATTTTAAAATTAGAAATAATAGTAAAACTTAAAGCAGTCAAGTGTGGCGACATCTGCCTGTAATCCAAGTTCCTCTGGAGTCTCAGGCAGGACAATCACAAGTATGAGATAAAAGACTGTCTCAAAATAACAACTTTTAAAGGAGCAAAGGGTGTAGCTCACTGATACAAAACTTGCCTGCCATATGCAAGATCCTATATTCCATCCTCAGTACAAAACAAACAAAAATCATACACTGAAAAATCTTCACAGCAACAACAAAGAAAGATCCAAATAAGAACAGGCCATACACTGAGAGCCTTAAACACAAGAAGGGGTGTTTATGTGAGTTATCCAGCAATGACAAACTATAGACTTGTTTATTCATTTATTTGATCTGTCTTTTGGTGCTAGGATAAAGGGCCTCACTCATGCTAAGTTTTACAACAACTGTACTGTACCCCCAAACCCAACAGGCCACCATACTTTGAAACAAAGCATCAGGGCACCACAGTGTACTGAAGGGAAGGAATGATGAGAATGGGCTGTGAGGAGTGAGCCCGGGGACAGAGGGGACAGAGAGGGTTTTGTGCTAACTTAGGTACAAAAACATGAGCAGGAACCACTAGACCAAGAAAAAGGAAAACAAAAAGCCAGTATAAGAGATGCTGAGAGTTCTAATGACCAGTTCAGCAGGGCCAGGGGATACAGAATTTTGCTTAATTAAGAAAACAGCATATAATTAGGTGGAAAATATCTCTTGCTTGAATCTAGGACAGGTCTGGCATACAGATGCCCATACCCTTAGTTTTCTGCCTCGTGAATTTGTATTAATACTGTGGGATTTAGATGAAAATGATGGCTTCTGTCAGAATCTAAGGGAAGAAGAAAACAAGATAAAGTAGGAATTCCTTTTCAAAGCTGGACTGACCCCTGGTTTGAGAAATGCCCTGGAGGCATCTTCACCATCAATCTGTTCTAAGTCCTTGACTGCTCTTCTGTGTCACTTAGTAGGTCACTATAGACAATTAATTCCCACATGCAATGCATTACCTCACTCCACACAGGAGACACTAGCAGGCCTTCTCACTTGACCTTACAGAGATTGGTGTTTTATGGTAATAGGATCAATCAAATGGAATTTCTTCTCAGGAGTATCACTATTTCTAGGTATTTACAGACAATAAACACAAGCAATGCAAATGTTAAATTCTTAGAGGGGGCTGGAGAGATGGCTCAGCAGTTGAGTGTTCTTCGTGCTCTTGCAAATTATCTGGGCTCAGTTCCCAGCACCTACATGGTGGCTCACAACAGTCCCGAACTCCAGTTTGGGGACCTGACACCCTCTTCTGACTGTCATGAACTCCTACCCATACTGGTACACATACATACATTCAGGCAAAACACCCATACACAGCAAATAGAAATAATCCTTAAGAAAATTATTTTTTAAAAGCCCCTTATTAAAGTAGAGTTTCATGCAAAAAACAAAATCAACCTTTAAAATCTTTTTGGCATCAGAATAGAAAGGATATAATTAGTCCCAAAGCCTTCAGCAGCAGCACTAACCCTACTCATTTCAGGGGTCACCCAATTGGCAGCTGAGTTACAGTTCTAGGACAAGAAAAAGCCTGACGGCATGGGTACCATGAGGTAGATCACCAGTCTACTCACAAAAATGAGCTCCTTTAGTCAAACCGAAGAGGAACCTAAGATTGACCAGCCCATTTCTCTAAAAACAATGTACAAGAAGTGAAGGAGAAAAGCCATGCAGAAGATTCACAGCCTTACATACCTGGCATCAAGGAACCTTGATCTTAAAATCATAACTGCTTCACACGTGCTTTGTTTGAGCTGCATCTGAATGGAACTAAATTTCCGATGTATGATTCCCACCATCCTTTCAATCTCTTTCGGGGAAATGGGACGTGTTCTACTCTGTTCTCGGAGAAGGTTCATCACATGTGTTGTGAATTCATTACATGCCTGTAACAGGGGGAAAAAAATCACTCCTTAGGAAACTGATGCTTTATATTATCACACCCAGACATTAAACCCATCAGAATTTCCACCTCATTAGCAATGGCCAGCAGCATTATGCAGTGAGTAGGGAGAGTGTGAACTAAGAAGCTGAGCAAGTAGTGGTGGCATGGTTAAAACAGCAAGATTTCTGAAACTGAACGGCCAGACATGCAAAGGACCAGCCAGACCTAACTCCCCTTCCCACCTGGCCCTGCTCTACTTCCACATGGTGTTTCCCAGTGGAATGCACTGGCTGCTCTCTCCTATCAAGTACCTGCTCATAGCTAATACTAATATACCTTCTATTTTCTCTAGGGTGTTATGTTTATTCAACAAATGTTTACTGCAGGATCATGAAGTTAAGCCCTTCCAAGAGCTGTCAGGGACACAGAAATGAGCAAGATGCAGACATGGCCTTCAGAGATGAGATGTAACATTAGTTATCATATAAAGAAACTGTGTAAACTATTAAACTACTAAAGGCTAATGGGAAAATGGTAGTGCTTCTTTAATTCCAAAGAAGGAGTAATGACATCTAGAAGCTTCATGGTAGAAGTGATGCTTGAACTTTATAGAATGGTAAGAATTTTTGCAAGGCAGATAATGACAGAGGTCAGGACACCACAGACGTAATACCCTAGCAGTAAAGCATGTGTTGAGTTCAGAGGAGCAAAGACAGAAAGGACAGGAGAAAAAAAGATTAGATTCCTGTTTTGTTTGGTTTGGTATTGGAGATGGTAAATCCACCAGCCCAGGAATTTGGGTCCAAGTAAGCACACAAGCCTGTACACCAAGTATCCTAATAACATCAAACCAGTTATCCACAATGCAGGCCTCATGAATAAAGGCCGCCCCTGTAAAGCACCTCAGTTATTCAGGGGAGCAATAGGAGACCAAGAATCCAAATTGAGTCTGAAACTTTTTAGCTAGTAGTCCTCAAACATAATCTCTTTCAGTTCCCTACCTTGTAGTTCATCTACAGTGCTGTGTGAAGGGCCTACACTGCACCCAGCAATTCTTTAGTAAATAAAAAGCAGTCTGAAGAGCATCTGTCATCTTAAGGCCATAAGAAAAACACATTTGAAGCTGTGATAATGTCCACCTCCCTCAACACTGCTCATTAGAGCAATGTTTTTCCTAACTGCTCACTGAAGAACTAACCTTGCCACTTTAAGTTTTCCTATACATTTTCTAAGAGGAGGTAACAGTAAATCTTGCTCACTATTCATCTGAAGTATTTTTCAAATGTTTTAAATTGTGAGAACTTGTTTTTTTGTGAGTAGTGATCCACATTACAAGGTTCTTCAGAGTGAAGTTGTACACTATTCATAGCAGAAATCCAATAAATACCAAAGGGTGTTAAACTTTTGTACCACAACTCATGAGTGAGAGTAAGGCTGGTTACCATCCATAAATCCAGTACCCTGCACCATAAGCAAAGGTATCTAAACTGCAGCTCTGGGAGGGATTTAGAATAATATTGTAAGAGTCTCCTGAAACTTAGAAGCAAGCTGTGTGCACTTGTGAATTTCTGAGGAAAAGACTCTGGGGGGTTGGTTTTTCTTTTTAGAATCATAGATAGTCTGTTGTTGTTGTTTTTTAAAAGCTAATAATTACTGTTTAATATTCTATACAGTAAAATATTAAGGAATTCTGTAGATTAAAAAGCAATTCTTAGGCTGGCATGGTAGTGCACACCTTTAATCTCAGTACTCAGGAGGCAGAGGCAGAGGCAGATAGATCTCTATTAGTTTGAGGTAGCCTGAGCTACAAAGTGAGACACTGCTTCAAAAAGGAAACAAAAACAAAAAAGTCTTTCTATCTTTAAGGAAATCAAACTTTTAAAAAGCAAATTTAATATTCCCCCACTACATTATCAATCTGGATTTATTCCAAGCTGAAAACAAGTAGCCACGTGGCCAATAAAGACATGCATATATTTTCTCTTGTACTTTTCCTAAGGGGATACTTATATCATTTCCAAATTGTATAATATGACAACCTCCACTTCGAGTTTTCTCATAAGTAAAATGAAAAATAGTGAACTATTTCTCACAGGATTAACAAATTCTATAGTTCCATAGAATGTTAACAGATGGTCCAAAGGTACAGTACATTTGGAAACTGATGAGCTAACTGAAGCTGCGGAATATATTTTTGCAGGGCTCCTGGGTGTTTCTATGCTGACATATGTGCACACTAAATCCCCAAGGACAGTCTTTCTAACTTTACTCATAATTGGCCACAAGACCTCATATCTCAAGAGCAGTGCTTCCTAATAAAACATACAAGCCACATAAGTTGACTCTATGAGTCAACATCTTAAAAATCGTGTAAAATTAATTTTAATTATGTCTTATTCAAACAATTCATGAATAACATTTCAATACATAATTAATGTTTTAAAATGCCATTGAAGTATTTCACATCCTTTTCTGTACTCTTTCAAATCCAGTATATATTTTACATCTCAATCCAAGTTAGCCTAACTTGACATACTTCACTAGCTACCCATGGCTAATGGCTCCTGGCTGTTGCATGGGACAGCACAGCACTAGACATTTTGTGAACTGATGGGTTTGTTAATCCTTGAAATAGCTCATCAGACATACAGACAACAAAAGTCACAACCACACCATCACATAAACACATGAGCCAGTCTTATCCAGGAACATTTTTGATGAAGATTATAGACTGTCCATCTTACTACATCTCAGCCCTCAAGCATGTCTTTAATATTCTGTGTAACAAAGGGGAAGCACACAGAAAGCATTTTTGCGTATCAAAGGTTGACTGTCTCAAGAAAACTCATTGTATGATTAAATTAAGAGTTTAGTCACTTTCCCCCAGAATGCTAATTTTATATGAAAGGAAAACATAAATTATTATTATTTGGAGCTGGATATTTGGCAAATGTTTTCTCAAAACCAAGCGAGTCAGTCCTTCATGTAGAACTAAACAGCTGGCAGAATTTGTGCCAATGATAAAATTTTAGTTCTCAAATGGAAATTTGGGTTTCTAAAAACATGTGAGCTTGATAGTTTCCCTGGAGAGTTTCAGATACTCAGTGTTGACATTAGTGGGTCTATTTTCATACTGTATAATAACATGTATATGACACACAAGATATGCCTAACCCAGTGAGCCAATACTTCCAAAATGATCAATGCCCTATACTACAAAAGCATGAATAGGGAAGAAATTTATTCAAAGTACAAATTAGACTAATGGGTTCCCAAGGAACAGAACACAACACATCCATTCATACAGTTTCAGATTACTGCCTGGCAACTCACTGTTATAACTGTAACTTGTCATGTTTCTGTGTATAAAAGAGGATTTCCACAATTATCTGAAAAGGACACTGATATCTAGCTATCTCTTCTCTCTTCCAATGTGTAAGCCCAAAAATCCCTCACAAACTTCAACTGTATGACAACAGATTGATCATGGAAGAGAATACAAGAATAAAGCTCACTTCCATCATGCCCAAGATTAGTGTCTGCAAAAAGGTAAAAGCAATATTCTTCTTTCAAACATTTGAAGGGTTTATTGTCATTGGCTTTTTTTTTTTTTTTTTTTTAAGGCAGAGTCTCACTATGTTACCCTGACTTGCCTGGAACTTTTCTATATAAACCAGTAAACCAGGCTGGCCTCGAACACACAAAGATCCACATGCCTCTTCCTTTCAGATATTGGAATTAAAGGTGTAGGTCACCACAGCCAATTGAAGGTTTTATAAAAATAAATAAAGTTAAAAAATTAGGTTAACATGTAATAGCTTACTAATATTTTTAAATGATCAATGAATGCTTTGAGTTTTTCTAGGTTTAATTTCTATTATGATAAATGTTGGTAGACAGACTCTACCAAGCAAAAATTCCTAAGGGTTGGGGGATGGGGGGGTCTTCAAAATTTTAAGACTCTAAGCCTTGCAAATGCAGATTGCGAGGAATGTTTGGCTGGAGTATAAAAGTAGATCTAATTTTCTCACTGCATTCTGCAGATTCTTGTAAACCTACTTGTACATTATGGTGACATACACCTATGGCAGGGCATACGTCACTGTAAATAATTCAAGACATTCTTTGAATGATTCTTGAGATATTAGCTCTCTTTGTTTTGATCTACTCTCTCCAGGATAGATGTTTTCTCTGTGATTTCTAATAAGTATCCAGGGACTTGCAAAAGAAAAAGAAAAAGGTTAAAAGCAAAAACAAAACAAAAAAATCTTTGCCTTTAAAAACTCATAATTTCCTAAAACATTTGCTGAATGCCTCACAACTTATTAAACGAAGCCATCTATGAATGAAAATGCTGATGAGCAATTTGGCATTAGCCCAGCACTCACAGAACTCAAAGCTTTTCTTTAAGCCAGTAGTTCATACATGATTAATTAGAACATCTCATTTATGTGGTGTGCACTTTAGCTCATTACTCTAAGTAAAATTCGTTAAGTATTTACATTTAGATAATTAAAATCTGGGTACACCCTTAAGAAAGATGCATACACTTTAGACAAAGTGATTTTTTTCCTCTATGCCACTGAAAGTAAATTACAGCCTCATTTTCATCATCATCTGTACTAGTTTCCGAGGAGAGCCCAGCAGTGCCTCATCATCTACTCTTTAAAAAGGTGTACTTTCATAAAAACATATACCAGAGTAGATGCTCAAACGACTACAGAGCTGTTAGGACGGGGCACCCAAACAGATGCTGGCAACTGATGCTGTTCACACTGCAGGATGTTCACATACCCCCCTGTGCCCAAGACTACATCACTAACATAGATAATTCTCACCATCTTACTGTTTTTCCAAGTGGAATTATCAGTTTAAAACATTCTAGTAAATGTTTATAATAAAATGCAAATTTACCTTGGTTAACTGGAATATTTAGGAAAAAGAGTTTTGATTTCTTGGACTTTCTGATGAGAATTTTAGCATTGAATTTCTTTCAATCCAGCTATTAAAAACTAGAATTTCTGTGTTTTAAAACATCACTATATTGATACAATTTACATAAATCATGGAGAGCTTCATCTAGTAAAATATTTTAATCAATTCTCTCCCTCCCCCGCCCCATTTGTTTGTTTGTTTATTTATTTATTTATTTATTTATTTATCAATTTATTTTTGGTTTTTTGAGACAGGGTTTCTCTGTTGTAACTCTGGCTGTCCTAGAACTCACTCTGTAGACCAGGCTGGCCTTGAACTCACAAGATCCTCCTGCCTCTGCCTCCCGAGTGCTGGGATTAAAGGCATGTGTCACCACTGCCTGGCAATCAATTCTTATTATAAGCTCTTTCCTTCACCATTTATTCCTTTCTCTTTAGAAAACAGAAACCAATTGATAGTTTAAATATCTAGATTCTAGATAATGTTCTGGTGATTTTTTTTTTTTTTGGTCTAGTAAAACTGTCTTCTTGATATCCAAATATATTTGCTTTATAGGCAAAACTAAAGTTTTCAGTGTTTTTAAAATATTTGTGATGATGTTTTTTTAGTTGAAATTCAAGACTCAACATTTTCTATTCTTTTAAATTCACACTGAATGCAAAACTGTAAAATCAGACAGAAGACAAGCATAGATTTTAAGGAAGTTTTTAAATGGTTCAGTGATCAATTCTAAAAACTGAATCAGTCTTCACAACTATCTACTGATTGCTGGCAGTCGATAACCTCCATTCTAAAATCTACCTTTGATGGAACGAATAACTCTCTCTTAAAGATAGATGCCCAGTCAGGTGTGACATTGCATGTTTATATTCCCAGCCACTTGCAAGGTTGAAGCAGAAGATTCACTGAACCCAGGAATTTGAGCCCAGTCTCAGCAACAAAGTGAGACCCCATTTCAAACAAACAGTAGTTGTCCCTAAAATCACTTCAACTATTCAGTTTCTAGATGCTTTGATAACTTATGACTTTACTCTAATGTTATAGATTTTCATATTCATCAAATGCTTATTAAATCTACATATTCTTATTTGAGAATAAAAGTTAACATTTAAAGATTTTGTATAAGCCAACTGGAATGAGATCAATATAGAGCCAACCAACCAGTAACTTAGAGAAAAAGAGAGGAATATGTAAATATTCCTTCCAAGCAAGAAAAATATTGGCATGAAAGGCACTGGGTAAAATTTGGCTGCGTATGCTGGCATATGCCTGTAATCCCAGCTGCTCAGAAGGCTGCCGCAAGAGGATCACAAGTTCAAGGCCAGTCTGGGTAACTCATCAAGACCTTGTCTTGATATAAAGTAAAAGGGGTCAGCACACCAGAGACCTTAAAATAAGATGCTTCCTTCCCATGAAGCAATAGGTGAAAAGAGCCTTGCTAGGCTCCTTGAATTGTAAACTTTACACCCATCAGTGTCCTTTGTTTATCTACTTAACTACTGGGAAAGGCAAAGTGGAGCTAGGCACTTGTAGTAACAAGGCAACACATCAGCACCTTTTACGCCAGTACCATGGATTGAACACAGGATCACATACATGCAACGGCTCTACCACCGAGCTACATCCATCACCCTGTGGAGGCATCAGCATTTTTAAAACAAAATTCCTTTACAAGCAAATGTGATTTGCCAGCAAATTTAAGTTTTTAATGTAGGGATACTCCAAAGCCACAGGCACAGCCTTTACTGGGGCTTAAACTCTTCCACCCTCCATTCCCCAGCCGTCCCTAGAAATCTAAGTCATAAGTTCTTTTAGTCTCTTGCTTTTTAACAAAAGGTACCTGGATTTGAGCACATTCAGAGCTTAGGTCTGGTTCTAGAGCTTTAGTGGATTTTGGATAAATTCAAAGAGCAGTTTTCCAGATGCTTAAGAAAGGTTGGGAACCTTACAATACTTTTGCCTTCAGCAAAAATGTATTTCAATATAATTATAGTAGATGGCTTTCAATGTGTCATCTCTATTATAGCAGCTGTAAATTACAGCATGAATTGCCTGTATACAAGCATTTCTTTTGCTACAGAGTGGGAGAGCTGCATTGAGCATGATATATCTTTTCCTCTTCAACTGAGGACAAACACTGAGGTCAAATCTCATTTGCAAAAACCAGAGTGTTCATTCCCTTTTGGTAGCAAGGTAGAGAAGCCAAGAAACCACATCTCAGCTGAGAGTTCCAGTTCTTAAAAACAGGACTCACTAGCATCCATAGCTTAAACTTATTTAAAATTCATCTATTCTAATGGCTGGACCTCTTGTCATAGGAATATACTTGAATAACACAATAAAAGCATCTTCCAAGACTTTAGCTAATCAAGAAGATGGAGGTTTGTCTCTCAACTAGAGGAAAGCAATAAACTCAAAATGAAGAATTGTAAGGTGTTTGCTGCAAGCTTTGGGAAACTGTTATATTCCAGCTAGATGTCAGATCAACAAGACCAAAGTAGAGTGATATTGTTTCCTGTTGGGTGACAGCAATATGAAGGGGGAAAAAAGCTTCACTATAACACACATTCAACACGTAATATTTCAAAAGCATTTATAAGTGAAGTTGGACGATTACCCAAGAATCATTAAATCTCCAAGTCTATGAAATAGAGATGTATGATGAGAGAACATGCTCTGGAGAGTAAAGACAATCCATCCCTAATATGCAACACTGAGCATTGCAGCCTAGATGTGATGGTTCCTGCTGCTCTAGCCTGCTCAGCTGTGAGCGTGGCTGTGTTGTAACTTGTAAGGTTCTTTAATTTACTGCACTGGTGATGTTTGTTAATTTTATAGCAATCTAAATCTGAGCAGGCTTCAGATACATTTTCATTACGGTTTCATTGCAAAACACAGCAGAGTAAATACCACTTAAAATTCGGATGTAGTTTATTTCTTTGAGACTCATAGAATCTGTCACCAAAGCCTCTGCCTTGACATACATGGTCTTCCTAGTTCCTGATAAACGTTCTCTCATTCAGTGTTCCCATAATCACTTTAAAAAAAAATACAATTTTGGAAAGTCTTTAAGATACTTGTTTTCATATGTTTCGTATGTTTCAAACACAAACTAATGGGCTGATCTGAGGATGCCTGAATAGGATGACCTGAATTTTCCAGTTCTGTGTGTGGAGCAATAAAACTCAATAGATAAGGATGGCCTATGATCAGAAACTGATTTGATGACTGATTCTGACACTAGTGTGTGACACTGGACAATCACCTCATCTAGAAAATGGAACTACAATTCCATCTATTTTAGAAATGTCACTCCTTCCCCTCACTTAGCTCTATTCAGACATTCAAGTAACCAAAGCCTCTTGTTCTTGTATCTAAACAAAGGAAAATCTCTTCCTGTAAAGCAGAAATGGCAGAAACACAGCTCTAAAGCTATCCAAAGACAACTAGAGAGGTTAAACACAACTATGTCATATATGTATGACAGATTATATATGTATGTATATATATATATACATATATATATATACACACACACACATACACACACACACACACACACACGAACCTACAGAACAACGTATGTAAACTAGAATTCTATTAAATCTAAGAATACTTAATCATAATCTGTCCACAGTGCTACACAGTGCTGCTGTCTATACGTGTCCTTCTGAACATGTTAAAATGAGGAAGGAAATTTGTCTTAAAATAACTACAAAGCCACTAACTATATCCAGAAATACAATCCATAATAACATTTAAATTTGTTTTTTTCTCAATTTTATATTTAATTCATATACAATAGATTAATTTATGTAGAACTTATGTATAATGTGTATTTTTAACAACCCCCCCCCCCCCGTGAGCTGATTCTGTAGCCAAGACGGAAGTTGTTGAAGTCTCATGGGAAATTTTTAGGGCATTTCTAAGATAAGAAGGCTTGAGTTCTTGCCTTCCATTGATGCCAGCTTTACTCAACTTCAAACAGAGCCATCTGGATGAAGTAGTAAGTCTGTTGTGAAGGAAAGGTCCTGTGACAGGGGACAGTCAGGAATGATCAGAGCAGTGCAGCCATTTGCCCTCAATATGCCTGTTTCTATGCAAGGTGACTAGTGGCAGTTGCCTGGTAAATATGCATACATTTATTTAACATAAAGTTATGCAATTAGGAGTACACTACAAATTAGAACCATTTTCTATTGTTTATGCTCAGGGCAACCTTCCAACCATGACTTATTTTGTTTATTCTCAATTATTCATGTCAAATCAGAAAGCTGGATTTTTTCATACAGATACAATAATTTTTCCAAAGTTCTTTTCGGAACATTTTCTATAAAAATTAATCCTTGCAAATGAAACATAGTTTTGAATCCCAGAAAGTACTGCCCAGAAAATAGAACATTTTATAATATTAATTTGCACCTCATTTTAACTACACTATATCTTTCTACTCTCCCTCCAACACTCACCTCTGGATGAAGATGCAGCATTTGTTAACACCATCATACTCAGAATGTAAGAAAAGGCAGGGGCAGGCCACATATACAACTGAAACTGTCAGAGAACTATGAAAAATCAGTACTAGCGATCAATGGGGGAGGAGTGAAGGAGGAAAAGAGGTGAGAGGGGCAGAGGAGGAGAGAGAGGAATGGAGGGGTAGACAGAGGGAGACAGAGAGAAAGACAGAGAGACTGTGCAAAAAGGAATGTTAGGGCAATGGAAATGTTCTCGGGTGCTGTGAGCATATGCATCTCTCTAAGTGCATAGACTGTGTGAGTTCAAGAGAGCTCTGTAACACAATGTGGACTCGGTGTGCTGATGTGACAATGCTAGTTCATGAGCTGTAACAAACAGACCTCTCTGACAGGTGGTGTTGCTAAGTAAACCATGAGTATGTGAGAGTGGGGAACATGGGAGACATCTCTGAGATAATACTGCTGTGAGCCTAAAACATTGCTCTTAAATTTTTTTTTTCTTTAAGACAAAGAAAGTCACCAGAAACACTCCTCCACTCTGCAAACACACACACAGCTCTCACTAAAGTACATGAACGTTATGAATAACTGCCAACATATAGTATTTATAGGTGAGACTATATAAAAAGGTGAAGAAGACAGATGGTTAAGATTGGCAGGGCATTATTGCTATCTGGGCAACAACTCTACAACACCTGTGTGAAGCTGTTGTTGTTTATGTGAGGCAGTGGTCTAGCTGTGCTGCCCAGGCTGGGCTTACACTCCTGCTCAGAAGCAATTGTCTTGCTTCAGCTCCCCCAGTAGCTGAGACTAGAGCAGGCCACCATTACCAGCTTACTGTTTTGACCCCAAAATGTGGCAATTTTTTCAGGATTCAACCTAACTCATCTCTATTTTTTATAGGTTCAAAAGTTGACACTATAGTGAATCTTCTGAAGACCATTCAAATGAGAATTCATGTTAGATAAGAAGTCCTTAATCTAAGTAGAATTTTAGCCTTAAATAACTAAGATAAGCTGAAAATTGACTACCCACATTTTACCATGTTACACTGAATCCAAGAATCACTTATTTCCCTCACGTTTTAACTGTGGGTTGATATGGGTATTTGGAAATCTGAAGCCATTTGGTAATCAATAGCACGTTAGAGTCAAATTGGCAATATAACATTGTGCTGTTGGTACATTGAACAATGCATAGCTTAACCATAAAGATACCTGAGGCTCAATGAAGTATGGCTAGTAAGTTTGCTGAGAAGATTTTTAATCCTTTGTGGTCAGGGATTTAGCATATAATGCCTTGTCTGCCCTGTCCAGAAACAATCAATTAACAGAAAGGCCTCATCCTCAGACGATCCCAGAAGCTCCTTCCACAAAGTTGAGCACAGTCCATAAGAAGTAATTCCTAGGAGGATCCTAGAGCTCATAGTATACAGGATCAAAAAATTCACTATGCAGTGATGCTTCCCTTTATACAAGCTGTTAAACCTTATGAACAAAGCCAGTGCCTAGGTACAATTTTACAGAACTCTGCAGGGCACCAAGTGTGAGGTTAGAGGAAAAGGGCTCACATGTGTGATAAATAGGTAGCACGAATGTGAGGCACAAGTAAAACTGAAACGAAGGGATATGAGGGTTAGTTTTGCACCCCCAAAGCTCATGGCATCTTCATTTCAGGGCTCCCACAACTCCCTTGGTTTGTACATCATCTTTGCTTATTTTAGTCTGTGTGTTAGCACCTACCCCTTATGGCCCTCGGAATTGGTTAGTATGGTCTAGTAGAAGAGCAATAGAGGGTTTGTGCAGGACTGAGAGTGGCGGCTGCTGACCTGTTCATATTTTCTCCAGTTCTGTGTGATAGATTTGTCTGATCTGGGTCAATTTGGCTCTGTAATCTGAGTGTTCAATAGAGTTATCTGAAGAACCTCCAGAGGCTGCTGCGGCTGCAGCTGCTGCCGCCGATCCCCCACCTTTCTCAGGACCTGAAACCCCTTCTGCCAAAAGCATATTGTCCAGTCTCATTAGCTGGGGGTCGGGAGGGTCTTCCTCCTGGGCTCCTCTGATGCTGAGACCTTCAGGAAAGAGAAAGACAGAGAGAAGAAGCGAGAGACAGAGGACAAACAGTGTGAGTATTTTGTTTATTTGAGAAAATGATCAAACAACATCAGTGTACTACAATTCATGCTGAGAGCTTCATTGCTCACATTTGATAAACAAGCTTGACTATGAGAACTGCTTTCAAAGCACATTTACATGCATCCTAGGACTCCTAATACACCCCTTCGTGATTTAACCCCAATTTGGACTCTTAGAAAGAGGTAAGCCTGACTTCTTAGGCTATTCTGATTATCAAAACTTGTCAGACTTGAATGATTTATGCATAAAGGATGACCTGAGAAGAAGAAAATAATGCAGACATATAAACAAACTCATCAAGGCATGGTTAATAGGTCTCTCTGTACAGTCAGAGAAATGGAATTGAAAATTCCCATAAAATAATTTTAATCCACAAGCTGTATTTGAGAAATAAAACACGTCTGGATGGCTTTTCTATCATGCAATCTCAAAAGGAAAATACATTCAATATGAAATAATTAGCTAGACTTAAATACATATTAAAAGGGCATTATTAGGCACATGGCAGCCAACTGCACAACAAGGACACCTAATAGAGTTTAAAATGTGCCACTGCCACGGCAATTGAGTATTGGACACAGTAGTCTCAATCTCATTCTGTTTTTACATCAAGAACTTCCAAGTGATGCCAGTCAGCAACCTCTTCTGAGTACTATAGATCACAGCTGACAATTCATAGGTTTAATCAGGTCACACAGGCTTTCTGCCAAGATGTTTTCAACAACACAGAAGACAAAGTTTTAAAATAATTATCGTAGTATAAAAAGCACTGGAGTCATGACAGCTCAAAATCAGCATTTTCATTAATGTATAACACAATCTAAACTATCCCAGCCCAATTAACCTCTGTAAATCTGTTCAGAAACAGGTTCCCTGCTCTAGTTACAAGGCATGGGGAGGGGGAGTTGGCATCTCACATGTTTGCATTTGGATTCTGCCTCTTGTGCGTGTGCCTTTTGTTTATCCACAGTGGCACACACTCTGTGAATGGTGTAACTTACATGACAGTAACATCTATAAGCTGCCAAGTACTCAACTGATCACCAGCTCTGAGATTTCATATGCTAACCTACATGTACCATCAATTCTTTTACAAATAGACTTCATCCATAGACACACTGAATTATCCTCACAGCATGACATAGCTCTCAGTTGCCTTATCTCAAATGCACAACTTTTTAAACATTTTAAAGCTGTCACTTTTGTTTAAAAATAATTTCAACTGAATATACAACTAAGTCACCATAATTGAAAATTATATCAGTTGCCTGTTCAGAGATAAATAAATAAGATCTGAAAATTATAACATATGAAGGCAATAATTTCATTTAGGGAAACCAAAAGTTAGATAACTCTTTAAGATAAAATCTCTAGGAATATATCACTGCTGATAGCAAGAAAGACAAGCATGTATTTGCCAGTCACTGGGGAACTGGAAAGAACTGCCTCTCAGTGTTCTAGAACTGTTCAGGCTAAGTTGGTGTTTTCCACCCAACATCTCTTCTCTTCTCCCTTCTGATTCACTAAAGCATTTCAAGTGTTAAGGCCTCGGTACTAGGACCCACTCCTGCTTTGCACATCTCGTTCTCCAGGCCTTGGCGTGGGTGAGCTCCCAGTTGATTCTTGTACTTCCAGTTCTGTCTCATTTTAAATCACGTTAGGCTCTTTATATTTCTTTGTTGTAAGTAAACTTTTGTTCAATTTATTTTTGTGTGGGGGGTTCATTTCTCTTATTTATTTCTAGATATTTTTACTTCTTCTGAAAAAGGAGAACTTTTTCTCTCTTTGTTGATGAGTGATAAGGTCTCACTACATAGCTCAAGCTGGCATACTGACCCCCTGCTTCTTTCTTCGAAATGTTGGGATCACTTTCAGGTAGGAGCCACCATAGCTGGCTGCAAGCGTGTATTTTTTTTTTTTTTTAAATCTGCCTTCAAGGTCTGTAAGATTTCTAATTTCCCCTTTGTATTTAAGCACACTGATCTTTCTCTCATGGCATGGTTCTTTAACAACAGAAAAAGCCAAACTTATTACACTGCACAAGTGTGGCAGACAGGAGTAGATGCTCACTGACTAATATACCAGGGAAGTAGACCATGAGAGAGAAGAAAAGTCATCAGGAATACAAAAGGCATAAAGTGACTAGGTACCTATGGCATTCTAATAACACTTAACATTGTATATGGACCACCATCTCTGTGCTACTAGAGGGCTCAGGAGCAGTAGACACAAGAAAAATTATAAGTACATATTTTAACAGCTATAATATGTTCTTATGAGGCCTGCTTTCTAAAACAAGTAAATCAACATGTCCTTGCCTCAAGAACAAGAAAAATGTTTTAATGAAATCCTTATGTATTGACTTTCAAAATTATGTGCATCAAATCCCATGAGTGGGGGCTGGAGAGATGGCTCAGTGGTTAAGAGCACTGGCTGCTCTTTCAGGGCACCTGGGTTCAATTCCCAGCACCTGCATGGCAGCTTACAGCTATCTGTAACTCCAGTTCTAGGAGATCCAACACCCCCCACACAGATATCCATGCAGGCAAAATACCCAATACATGTAAAATAAAAATAAGTAAGTTTTAAAAAATCCCATGAGAAAAATTGTTTCCTAACAGAATCCTGTGAATAAAAAGGACTGTAGAACATTGTACAATTAGGCAGCATTGAGAAGGCTGTTTATTAATAATGAAGTCATTTTCAAAACTACAGTTTGAAAAGTGAATATATTTTCTCTATTAAACAGAGTAATGGTTATGGGGTGCCTACTTAGTAATATTTGGTTTCTAATGTTATTTTCAGTTTGAATATTTGTATTTCTCTCTTTACTTAAGTTACTATTTGTCACCCTTCCTACCTCTCCATCACTATTACTAGGCTCTCTAACCACCCCCGGGGCCCACATGGCTTCCGGAACACCTACTCCTCTGGGCACCTATAAACATTTTAATGAGCCTAGATTTGCAAAGGCCAGGATGCCAGCCCCATGGCATCGAAAGGTCTTAATAATTTCACACTGAAACTTGGTAAAACAACAATTTGAAGATTTCAATTCAAAACATGTGTACCCTGGAGCATATAAAGTATTTT